>OZ010798.1:450616554-450801008 GCA_963932465.1 Maratus speciosus | reverse complement strand
CTGTAAACAGATATTTGTATCAATTTAGCACATCATATTAACGAAAAAACAATTCTAGTTGAAATATAAAATATTGTTTGAAGCCATTGTTGATCACCTTTAAAAAAAAAAAAAAAAAGTTGACAAAGTGCAAATTTTATTATAAAGGATTTTTTTTGTCTATAGTTACTGAAGTAGTGATTCTCCAAGAAAAAGTTGTTGCTTTAAATTATATTTTCCCCCTGTCTTCATTTTCTTCTTTGGTTAGCTAATTTTTGATTAAAGAATAAAAGAAATATTTTAAAATGGAGCAAAATCCTGCATTTAATTTTGATTTGTTTTTAGCAGTAGTTGAAAAGTTGAATATTTCATTTTTATAAGACTTATAATGATTATTGTTTATTAATAATCTGTATTTTCTATAGCACAATGTTTTGCTCAAATCTTCGGTTTGTTATAAGTAATTACTTATCATTTCTGCATTTAAATATTTTCCCTTCCTCCTATTTTTTTCAATATTTAAAACATTTTAAAAACTTCATTTGCTCTGCTTCAGAGATAAAATTTTTCATTATTAAAGAAAAGTCATTATACTTTTAATTCTAGTTTGTTTTGTGTATTATTTATTTTAATAGTAATGAATGAAAGATTTATTTCTTAAATGAAATAGATGCAATATTGGAGTTTCTTCCATGTTTAAAAAAATAACAGGGTATTGCTGGTGAGTGAAGCGTGAGTTTTAGATTCTTAAAGGCACATTTCCTATTCTAAAGAGCACTTTTTTTTTAAGCCATCTTGCTGAAGCTGTTTGGGGGAAACTTTGCAATATGAATGATGGCGAAGGGCTATTCGGCAGATTATAACAAATGGCTAACAAAAAATACCAAGCAATAATAATAATCAAGATCTTATTTGCAAATTATTTTAAAACATAAATCGGACTATGAAAGAGATTAATTTTTTTTTTTTTTTAATATTTACTATTTTACTTAAATGCAATTCAGCATAAATATCACATTTGTTTATATAAATGTTTTTAAAAGTATCTTAGGACAATGGCAGATGTTTTGCTGGTTTTAAGAGCTCAATGTAGACGTCGGAGACGTGATGCCCAAATTTCTTGGAGGTTAAGGGACTTGGAAAACCCTTTTGAGTATTCGGAGCGCAAGTTCCGTGAATCCTTCAGATTGTCCAAAGATGCTGCTAAATTACTGATAGAGGAAATAAAACCATACATCAATGTCGCATTAAATGGTTATTCCTTAGAAATGCAGGTAAGAGGAATTTGTTAAAAACTACTTCTGTATTATTTATGGAATTTATAATTTACTAATTTCATTTTTAAACTAAAGTCTGTTCATATGGGTTGTAGAGATGAGACTGACTCAGCCCAAGCTACATTTTATACCAACCTTCGGGCTCGGTCGGGCTTGGCTCATTCTTTTTGAGACAATTTTATTTATTCTTGTATAGAAAAAAAAAAATAACTTTTTTTCTGAAAAATTACTTATTGCATTTCATTTCATTGCTATTTTGATCAGAATAAAGGGGAAAACATAAATCTTGTTTTTTTTTTTTCTTTTCTTTGGCAGCATTAGAATGCTATATTTAAAAAAAAAATAAAAAACTTGCTGCAGATTAATTTCTGGGGTTGACGGCGACCTGTTGATATGGTGCCATTAGGATAATATTTAATGTGAACGTTTATTTATTATTATTATTTTTTTTTTTTTTAGCGATCTTATGCAAAAGGAATATCATCTTTTGTTTTTAAGTCTTCAAATGTTTCAAACTCTGACAAGCAGGCCCAAGCTCCAAAAATTGAGCCCAAACTCATCTCTAACAAAATCTATGCTTTGAGTTATTTAAGAAAAGGACAGACTTAAAACTTTAAAGTTCATGGCTTCTGTGAATTAGATTTTAATCAATTTTTTTCTTATTTTTTAAAACTAATATTTTTAAGTATAAGAGAATTTTTTATAGTCATATAGTATTTATTTATCGGAAAGTATCCAAAGGGTGGAAAAAAAAAAAATAGTTGCTTGACAAGAATAACTGAACTGCAACGTAACAAATAGGAAAGAAAATTAACAATAAAAATACTAAAGTATTAAAATTTCTATGCTTTAAGAAGTGTAAGAGGGGGGGGGGGGGGACTATGCATTTTTTTAAATTTTCTAATCTTTTTTCTTTAGTGAAAGATAAAAGAATTTAGGAATATCCTAAATTTTTAGCGAAATTAAGAATTTTAGGGGGAATGCAATTCCTGGTTAAATTATCAATGTTCCAAGTTGAACGTGGAGTTAAAATAATTGGATTTCTGACGGAATAAATAGATAACGATCCTGGTTTCACGCTCAAAATCTGTCTTGATGCTTTGCTTTTTATCTTTCAATTTATTTACTTTCTTTTTCATTTCATAGGTATTGACTACTTTAAGTATTCTTGGAGGAGGAACATTTCAGAGAGTTGCGGCCGACAACAAATGGACACATATATCCCAAGCATCTGCCAGTCGCTTGGTAAAAAAAATTATAGATGCAATTAATTTAATTGCCAAGAAATATGTAACTTTCCCTTCAACACCTGGGGAAGTTTTAGAAGTATGCCATGGGTTCTATCAGAAGTTTGGATTTCCAAATGTAATTGGAGCTATTGATGGAACCCATATAGAAATTTATAGACCTAACCGGCCAGATTTCTTTGTCTACATAAATAGACATGGAAGATTTTCCATCAATGTTCAGATGGTAAATATCTATATCTTTATAACTTACAAAACATGGCTATATTAGAAATTTCTTATGCATCAATGATTTGTAAAATGTTCTTATATTGTCTCTCAACTTTTTTCTATTTCGATAGTATCCATAATTTTAGTAACCTACACTTGATACCTTAAAATTACACATTTTCTCTGAACTGGAACTACTTATTAACACTCACTAAGGTTGGCAGCCCTGTTATAAAATTTCAAGAATCGGCTATTTAAAAAAAAAAAAAAAAATTGCAGTTTTAGCTCGCTACAAAAAGCAAGTTTTATTTTTTAACTGTTGGGCGATTCTGTGCAGAGAACGCAGGCTTTAATTTTCATTTATTCAATTATTTATAAAATTTTAATCGTAATTTTAGGTGGTATACTCAAAACGTTTTTTTTTTTCTGAAGTAGAACAAAAGCACATTTTGACTAATGAAATTAAATGATATACTTCTGTGAGTTTTATTGCCACACATTTAAATTTAAAAATATGGTAACTTATTTACCGTACCACCTAAAATAACAATTAAAATTTAATAAATAATTGTATAAATGCAAATTAAAGCCATCGTTACATGTGTGACTCTCCACGGAATCGCCCTGTATCTAATTTTTCTTTTGTTTACTGTACAGGGTTCCCAGCATCATGCAAAGTGAGGGAATTTCGAAATATATAAGAAAATTCAGGGGATTTAAAAATATTTTCTAAAAAGTCATGGAGAAAGAATTAAAAATGATGCAAAATTCATCAAAAATAGTCTCTAGGGGGGGGGGGGGGGGGGGGAATCACAAAATTCATCAAACGATTGAAAGAAAAAAAAAAATCGAGAAATTTGAAGAATGATTGCAGAAAAAAAATAGTTAATTTTGACAAAAGATTGCGAAAATAAGTAGCAAATTTCGTTGTATGCCCGTTTGGTGAGGGAATTTTTTGAGATTTGATCAGGAAATTTGCCAGTCATGTTTTGCTGGGAACCCTGCCGTAATTTAGGGAAGAAACGCTGCACCCTTGAAAATTGATATAGTTTAGAAAAAAATTGGCATAATTGCCACACTCATCGTAAACTGCGCAGTAAAAAGGAGTTTCTTTTTTTTTTTTTAACACTGAATATTTAGCTCGAAATTTTCCTAAATTCCGCATTTCGGAAATTTTAACTTTTATACACTGCAGAGTTTCTTCCCTATATCACGGTACTTAACATTTATGAAAATAAGTAAGTTTCATATACCCAGAATACAAATAGCATAGGCATCATAAATAATAATTCTAAAGTAGACTATTACTTTAAAATGTTATTATGTGAAGTATTTTGCTTCTTAAACTGTACAAAATTAATTTTATTTTTAGGTTTGTGATCATCAAATGCGTATTCTGGATGTAGTAGCACTGTGGCCAGGCTGTACCCATGATGCATACATGTGGAAACACAGTGGGGCGAGAAAGCTGATGTCAAGTGGCCGAATTCCTCAAAAGAGGTTTCTTTTGGGAGATAGCGGTTATCCCCTGGAGCCATGGTTGTTGACCCCGTACTTAAACCCAATCTCCCCACCTGAGATCTTGTATAACAGAAAGCACAGAAGTACCAGAAATATAATTGAAAGATGCTTTGGTGTAATGAAATAAAGATTTCGTTTTTTACATCAAACTGGAGGAACGATTTTATACGAGGGTGAAAAAACTTGTGAACTCATTACCGCAGCAGCTGTCCTGCATAACATATGTTTACTTACAAACACACCGGTAGATGAAACAATTTCACACAGTGATGATGATGATGAAGATGATGATGATGAGGAGGATAACACCACCAATAATACAATACCCTATACTGCTGCACGGAGGATGAGAGACGAAATTGCAGCACGATTTCAAGCTGCAAGATAGATTTTTTTTTTTTCTTTCTAAGTAAAAAATATAAAGTTAAAACATAAAGTTCTTTCTAAGTTCTTTTCTTAACTAGTCAGTTAAGAGATAATGCAATTTTTTTCCCCCCTAACAATAATCATGGACAATTAAGTATTATACCTTTTTATTAAAAATTTCAGATTAACTGATATATTTAAACTTTTTTACTACTGGCGTTGTTCATCGAGGACATATATTTTAGACTGTGAGACAGCATCACAAACAATCACCTCATTAAGTTCACAGCTGAAATTCCAGAATTATTTAAAACTCGATTTGCATATTAAAATGCAATTGGTCTGACAAGTCATTTCTTAGCGGAAAACACCTAAAAACCTGATTTTAGCAGTTGCCTTGTACGGTTTACCATTGTGTTTTCATGCAAGAAAACACAGTTGTAAACCTACGAGTCAACTGCTAAAATCAGGTTTACAGGTGTTTTCCACCAAGATAGGAGTTGGCAGACTACTTGCATTTTAATATGCGAATAGAGTTTTAAATAATTCTGGAATTTTTCAGCTGTGAACTCTATGAGATGATTGTCTGTGCTGCCGCCTCATGGTCTATTTTGAAAAACTTTAATTTTTTAAACATTTATAATAACATTTTATTAACCTATAAATTTAATTAGCTTAAAAGACAATTTATTTTTTAAGTCTTGATCAAGCATACCAGTAGCAAAAAAGTTAACTAGTTTTATTGAGATCAATCAATCCAAAAATAAATTATTTTATGATTCCTCTTAGTACACATATTAGAGCTGATTTATTAAATCTTTCTTAAGAACCTACTTCAGTCAAACGAAAAGACGTGTTCGCTAATGCTATGGAAGAAATTTATAAACATATCTCGGTCGCATTTCAATATTTTTAAATGATTTTTTTTTTTTTGCATTGGATAACTGAGATCGATCTGTATGCAGGCCGTTTTTTACTATTTCGATTTTGATTGCAGATTTTTTTTATAAGGATGCTTTTACTTTCAAAACCGATTTCCAAAATGAAAGTGTCCTCATTAAAAATACCTGTAAAGAAAATCAAAAAAATAAACAACGGTCTTTGTACAGATCGATCTCAACTATTCAATGAAAAAAAAAAAAATCTTTAAAAAATATTTAAATTCAAACGGGATATCTTTATAAATGTTTTCCATAGGATTAGCATTAGTGAACGGGTCTTTTCGTTTGACTGAAGTAGGCTCTTAATTTTAAGGAAAAAAGAAAATGACTAAATATAAAAAATTTTCTTTTGTATAATACTGTTTTATACAAGATATATCTGCAATGTTTTCCTTTTTAAATGAATTAAACTGTTTTTTTTAATTAATATTTATTCAGCATTTTCTTGTATTACAATACCTTCTTTTGAAGCTATTAATTCTAGTAATGTTGTTATATTGTTTGACAAGTTACAAATGTTTCCATTTGTAATAACTAGAATGTCTTTAATTTCATTTAATACATTATTGTTATCTTTCAATGTTGCTAGAAGATCTGTTTGAGTCTGAATGACATTCTCTTCCATCGTCTTATCCTCCTTTGATAGACCATCCTGAGTTCTTTGTTTTTTCCTCCTTTTGCTTCTTTCGCTGATATCATCTATTTATAGATATATAAAAATCATCACTTAACAATGTGATTAACTTTATTTTCAGGGATGCACTAGAAGTGAAATGTTCTAGTATTTTTTAAAAATTATTATTGAGGAAAAATAAAGAATTGTCTTTTTACATAAAAATATTTTTAGTTAAAATCTGGATGAGATTATATTTTAATATTTCTAAAAATGTCTGAACCTTGTGCATGTTCTATTAAACGACTTTGTGTAAATTTGTTTGTTTCATTTACCTTCAAACTTATTTGAATTAATATATGAAAAAAACATGAACGAAGAAAATCTTAGCTAGGCATTTATGTTACAAAAATAAGACTGTACAGGGGAGGAGGGGGGGGGATCCATTTGGTATTTGTATGTGTAAATTATCAATAAAATACCTATTCAGTACAACTGAATAAAAAGCATTAGACTCAAGTTTTTCTTCTGAACAAAGAAAACACACAAATTAAAGAGTATTTTCCCTAACATTTTCATACAATGGTCAGCCACCTGTGGACCTTACTTTTACACTCATCTATATATTATACAAAATCATACATTAAAAACTGAAAGTAACAGTGCATCCCTGATATTTTAAATAGTTAAAAAAAAAATTAATACATACGACTTCTTTTTCCAAATTGCCAAGATGAATTTGGCGTAGATGTTTGAATTTGACCTAAATGCAAAAAAAAAAATTCAACACTGTGAAAAATGCATATTTAAAAATTGTTGTTAAAATATAAATTTTAGAATTTTACTCACTTATTTCCTGTAACTCACATATTTCTGCTGAATTAGACGAAAGGTCTTGTTCCTATAAAATTATATTAGTGTTATCATAAACTTTTAATATTCTTATATGTATGTAAAAATATGTGGTCATTAATCCAGTCGGTTCACACAATGTGTTAATATTGAATGCAGTTAAATTTGAATAAAAGACAGCTTTTTGATCCTAAACATATAAATGACAGTTTTAAAGTTTATTTTAGACAATTAAATGTGTAATTTGAAAAAAAAAATTATTTCAATACATTATAAAAGCAAATTTTAATTTTGGTGCAGTTGAAGCACTTTGGGATTGAAATTAAGTGATAAAAGTAATATTGTACCAGCTTTATGTAGTATTGTAAATATGTAGGACTGACGAATTTCACACCGTTGATTCTACTACAACAATGTAAGGTCTATTATCTGCATTACACATTATAATGTAAACAATGAAAATTATCATTAACAGTTAAGCTCATAAAGTAATTTTCGGTACATATATATTTTTTCAGTTATTAGTTTTACAACGAAGAAATATTATATTTCCTTGAGTAATAAAATTTTATTTCGGAGCAAGGAGTAATGAGTGTCTTACTAGTGTGTTATGTTATGTTTAAAATAATGAATAATTAGTAAAATTTGTATTGTATACAGGGTTTGTAAATATCATGATATTTTCGAAAATATCAAAAATATCCAATATTTTAGAAATAGTCAACTTACTGCTTGATAATAGATATTTTCAAGCACAATATAAATTAGAAACTAAAACATATTGCACTTAACATGAAAACTTACAATATACTAAAAGTGCATTTTTCTTTTTTTGTTTTGAACAAAATTGAAGATAACTGAATGAAAACAGAAAAAGCTATAGGATACAGTATCAACTATCAAGAAATCAGAAATTTATAAAACAAAATTTTTAACATAAATGTAGGTTTATCTTATCTTTTATTCTCTATTATGCTGTACAGTTTAAACTGAACTAAATAATTACCAGAACAGATTTTTTTTTTTTCTAATGAAGCTATGTATATAACTGAGTATCTAAATTAGACAGTATATCTTTCAGTGTCTGTTCTGAATTAATTATGCCCCTCATAATCTACAGATAAAAGTAAAAAATTCCAACATAAAGCTTAGAAAAGATATTTATTTTCTTCTTTGACTAAAATAGTCACTATCGGAGACAAAAATTCTTTATTTTCTGAACAACACAGTCAATAACAGTTGGAAATTTTATTTGCACTTGTCTTGACTGAAAATATCAAAAATATCTTGCACAGTGATATTCTGAAAATAAATATTAAATACAGAAAAATATTGAAAATAAATATCAAGTAATATGAAAATATAAAAAATCTTGATATTTTTAAAATAAATATCAGATATATATCAACAAACCCTGATTGTACATAATTTAATTTTTCTTTAAAATAACTCAGTTATTAAATATCTTAAACCAATATTGCATTACGTTTTTCTTTTCCATTGTATTGTAATTTTTGTGCAGTTGTTCCTAATTTATAGTCAGACTTTAAAAAATAAAATGTAAACAAAGGGATGATCTATAATCCGCAAAATACTCTGTCCCTAAGTGTGCGGATTACACAGAGTTGACTGTATTAATGTGCAAAACCCTAGAATTGTTATAAGAAAATACATATATTTGCTTTGTAAAAAATGAAAGTATGCTTTCTTTGTTACTTCTTTATTATTCCGTCGACTACTTTCCATATATATAAAATTTGAAAGTCAATATTTATAGTATAAAAGATAAATTACCTGCATTGATGGCCCTGCATTGATGGTTGCCTCCTGACCAGAATTTGGCTCTTCAGTAAAAAAATAAAAACAAATCTTTGTAATGTTTGTATATTATTCCTTAATTTGACATGTTTGTAAGCTATACGTAATTTGATGTGTTAAAATAAATTTCACTTACTACTCATCTCGCTGTCTGCCACCCCACTTTCTTTTTGTTGTAATAGTTCATCCTAAAAATTTAAGCGATGTTGATTAACTTTTTAGTTGCATTATGTTTTCAATTTTAATTTATATTTTCAGACATTAATTTCATACAAGGCAGACTTAGGGCCTGGGGCCTCCCAAAATAACTGAACTAATTAAATAAAATTTTTATTGTAAAATAAACTATTTCAACTTAAGTAACTTATATTATGTAAAATTTAGTTCATCCACATATTCATATACAAGGGTGTGGGATTTTCAGAAAATCTTACTAGCTAAAGATTTATTTTACCAACCAGCAAAAAGCAAGGTACTAAAAAATACTATTAAGTACAATTACAATATACTATATAGTACAATCACAATACAGTACTATAAAGTATAGCTGAAAATTGTAATGACAAAATGTACGCAGCTGCAAAAATAGTGAATCATTGTTACTAGAATGCACTTTCATAATTTTTTTCTGTAATTTAAAGAAATGTATACAGAGAAAACTTTAGTATAAGATAGAACTGAGTAACATGTTTACATCGCGGTAAATTTTAAAAGTTGAAAAATAAGCCAACTATTAAAAAATGAAGTTTTTGGCATATCTTCTAAAATCTGCAGTTTTTCAAAGATTACCTAAAAATTCACTCGCTCTGTCAGGAAATCTACTCGCCAGTGGCGAGTAAAATGATTTATTTCCCCCATCCCTGTTCATATATAAATATAGGTTTCTAATAATTGGGTATCGTTCCAGTTTTAGATGTAGAAAATTTTATGTAACTCAGTTCGAGATATTTATTAAATTTATTTTTGTACTTGATACATACAGTAAATTCTGTCTAAGGCGGACTCTGTGTAAGCCGGAAATCTGTCTAACGCGGAAGATTTTCCTAGTCCCGGCGAACCCATAGCAAATAACATTAATTGCTGCTGTGTAAGCCGGAATCTGCCTAACGCGGAAACGGAAAGGTTTATAAAGTCCCACCGAACCCAAAATTTTGCATAAGGCGGAAAAAAATTATCTTTTAAAAATGAAACGCATTTAATTTATGAAACTTTAACACTGATATATGTACATAAAATACTTTCGAACATTTTGATAAATTTCGTAATAGAGTAAAGTTAATTCAAGAACCTTATATAACTCTATGATTAAATATTTTTAAATGATAATTTTTAACTATAAAAATCAGTAACACAATGTGACTTGCAAGATGTTATTGAAGAATGCTTGGTAAACCGAATGCAAAAAAAAAAAAAAAAAAAAAAAAAAAAAAAAAAAGAATTGATAAAAGATTATTTTTCGAGTCTCTAAACTACTTCGTTAAAATTGAGGTTTGTAATTGTTAATGTTTTTCCTTAAATTCTAGACTTGAAGTAATTTCATATTGATACCAATTATTTCAGTTTTCAAATAATGTTTTTCAAGATTATTAAAGAGAATAAATTTAATAAAAAGTATAATTTCATTAAAATATTAATTTTAAAGATTGATACTAAAGGCCGCGATCATAAAAAATATATATACAATTTGTGCATTTTTTAAATTTTTTTTTCCGGTGGGGAGTATTTTGCATAAGGCAGAATATTGTCTACGGCGGAAAATTTCTTCAGTCCTGATCGATTCCGCCTTAGACGGAGTTTACTGTATTTTGATTTTACTTGAAATTTATATCATAAGTAGATATAATAATTACTCGCAGAATACAACAAGGAAAAAGAATAATTTGAATATGCATACAATATTGTTTTAAACTTATTTAAGAAATATTAAGCTATTACTGCTGTATTAATTGTCTATAAATATTGATTGTTGCAAGACTTAAGTAATGAAACGTTTAAACAAATTAATGATCCATCATCTACCAATGAGTGCAAGACCTTCAGTCTTGGAGAAATTTATGACCAATAGTAAATTCTACTTTATATACTTAAAATTACAGTAATTTCACTATCAAAATCTTTTACTCTTTCTTTTATTGTAAGAAATCAGTTTTTAGCCATAATGCAAGACATAGATATCTTCTAGCCCATTTCACATATACAAGAAATTTTTTATAATATTTATATAATTTATTTAATATAAAATGGATAAATATCAAGTCTTTTACCCATTTTTAAATACAGAAATAAATTGCATATAAAGAGAGATAATATGTCAAAATAAAATGTTTACATATATATAATATAGGAACAAAATATATGGATAACTGCATACATTGGCATAACTGTAAGATCAAAAATGCCATGGCCTCAGTTCTGATGAGGGAAAGCTCTCAAACCTTACAGAATATTAAATTACTGAATTTTAATTAATTTTGCATATTTAATGATTGGATATAGAAGGAATTTTCTTACAGAAAAATGCAAATGATAGCTTAACAAACAAAAAAAATATATCTACCTATATATGTGTGTAAAGTCTAAAGAGAGCTTGAATTATCAATCTTAAATAAAAATTTGAGCCTAGACACTATGAAAGACAAGAACGACACACTTTTCTCCATCATATATTCTTACAAGAATAAGGTATATTTATGGGGGCCCAGACCACAAAGTTGTTACCAACTGCGATGAAGGCAGTTATGCTACTGACAACAAAATGGACTTGATTTATTTTAAATTGTGCTTTTAATTGGTATTAAAAGCAAAATATAAGTTGCAAGAATTTTAAAATGTTTTCTTTCATATCAATAGCAAATATAATTTGGAGAATACAATTAAATTTTATAAATATAAAACATAGTATGTTTTCAGGTGTCAACACCTTTTTTTTTTTTTTTGGGGGGGGGGGGGGGGTCCACTTTTACAGAGAAAAGGCCTTTTTTTTTTTTTTTTTTTTTTTTTTTCCCCCCCTTTAGAAAAATATTTTGTAACAAAAGATAAAATTCAGTTAGTAAAATTCTAACTGAGCATGCTTGTTTTGCTTGCAAATTAAACATTTTTGAATTCTAACATTTTTTTTAATGCAAATTGCTTTTATTGCATCGAATTTTTTGAATAGGACTTAATCTGCTGCTATCAACCTCTGGTTTTATATACTATGTAATTATACATAATGAATATTTGAATAAAATGATATATTTAAACATACATAAGGGACAAAAATTGAAAGAACTCATTTCTTTATCAATTGTATATTTCTTGTTATTCATAAAAAGAAAGTTATTGATGGTTAAGGAGAGTATGTAAAGAAAAAAAATTATATTTATTTCCAAACAATTAATTAAAATGAAGCAAAATATTGAAAAATACTATTTTAATACCACTGCACATGAGTTATTTTATCTTAAAATTAAGTTATTAAATAAATATTTTTAATGCATAACAAATGAAGAACTATAATAGAAATTTAGCTAAAAATGAATTGAAATGTACTTACGTGGATTTGGCGGTATGTTGAATCGCCCTTTTCATGCGACACTATTCCTTTGGCACAAGTGTGGCCGATTAATGCCATTACTTTGTCCTCAATGTCTGTCAACTTCTCGGTAGGTTTTTAAGTACCGGTTCCCGTTTTATTCAATTTAAATTTGAGATCGGTAGCCTTTGCTTTTGTTTTAGATTTCATGGAATTCCATTTTTTTTTTACCTGCTCCCAAGTGCGTGTAAATCCAAAACTATTAGCATTTATCAATTCGGAACAGTTTCGCCATGCTTCGGTTTGCTCTTGCAAATTTGTAATCTTTTTTCCGAATTGACCCGTTACTAAGTCAGGGTACGACTCTAAAAAGATCAAAAGAATGTTTAATTCTTCATCACTAAACTTTTCTGCTCTCATTCTTTTTGCTTTTTCCATGATGTTTCTCAAAAAAAAGAAAGTGTGCTTCAAAACAGAAAACGTGCAAAGCGCGAAACGTCAAATGGTGCGCACGATTAATGATTTTTCAGCAAAGCGATACTGTATGCTGATTGGCTTATCGTTTGTGCAATCGTTATCGATTGCCGAAGCCGGTTCGGGGATAAGGAAAGCCGAAGCTAGTTTGAGATTACCGGTCTGAATAGGGTTTCAGGGATTCTAAATTAGTAATCGCTAAGTTTTAGTTAGTGTTCGCTATTTTGGAATCCTTAAATAGCGGACATCTGAATGCCTGCCTAGGGTGCATTATATATTTTTAATGTTTGTATCTATATTATAAAGGACAAACATATCTGTGCGTAACACATACGTCATTTTGCGAATGGCAACACTTTGAAAGTTGAAATGAAATTTTGTTTTTGCAATTTTCTCTACTGCAAATTTTTAAACTTCTAAACAATGCACATTTTTAATTTTTACACCATCGTATAAGGAAAAAAATGCTCTTTTATAAATGCAATTTGTTTGAAAGCTGTATCTCAATTAATTTTTGAGAGATTAATTTTTTTGCAGTTTTTAATACCATTTTTCTTATTGTGGCAACAAAAGTACATCATTTCTATTGAAAGTCATTAAAAGTAAATGGAAAATAGTCGAAAATAGGAGATATTATATCTTTTTTGTTGCCATTTTCTCATAAAACCTGAAAAAATAGTTGAAAATAAAATATGAGCTATGTCAAGAATATTGTCTGTTATTCCGTGATAATGACATCATATGTGCACTTTTCTATAGACGAAGTTTAAGACTGGGTTGTAAAAGTAGATTGCTTTAGCGGATGCAAATGACATCATTTTATAAAAAAGCGTGTATTTTAATTCTTAAACCTGAATTATGTTTTGTAGAAGTGCGTCATTTTCACAGCCCAGCTGCTTCACAGGTGAAAATGCTTCCCTTTTGAAAATAATGTAATCGAAAGCTCACGCTGATAAAATGCAATGTTTTACAAAAATTTAGAGTGTCTTTATAAAAGAGAGGTGACATGCAAATAATAGCAATTTATATTACAGAAATTGATAGTTCTCGCCTGGATGGATTTGCTTGGCTGAGTTAGACAAGCAAACAAATAATTCGTTTAAAATATCGTGTTCCTGAAGTTTTTGTCGAAAATTCTCTTGGATAGTAAAATTTTAATGCTATTCTTCAGGACATTCTACTATAATTTTATCAAAATAACATAATTTGCTTAATTTAATTTTTCCTAATTTTATATAATCTATATATTCAATAACAAGTGTGTTTAGTCATCTGCCCTGATCTTTCTGCTGAACCAATTTTACTAATATATATATATATTTTAAACTGAAAGCTCTTCCTTTGTAGATGTGATCGCACTATCTGTTTTTTTTTTTAAATATTCCCACTTTTATATTTTAATTTTAAAAGAACTTCATGAAATTTCTTCAAAATGATGGAAATTAGATACCTTTCATTGTTGCAGACAAGAGAGAAATAATGAGGTATTTTTAACTTTATTTATGCTATTTTCTGATAAAATTGTTGTATAGGGTTTAGTGGCGCAAAATCCCATTAGGAGCAGAATATTATATTAGGGGCATAATAATGGAAAATGACATACTGCTTTTGAAAACATGCATTTTTCCTCATAAATTTTCTATATTGTTTTTCCTCCAGCATGTGTACTGATACTAAGTTTCAGCCACTAGGCGAAATGCTTATTTCAGTGAAAATGAAGTCATATTTAGAAGAAAACGATCATTTTCTTAGATAAAACTAAGCCTTTTAACACAAATGTGTCTAAAAGACATAAATTAGGTAAATTTTACTCCCCGAAATTGAGATTAGAATCTCAAATAAAGTGTGCGTCTGTTCACATAAAAGATGTTGCTGACAATCGTGACTTCAAGTTTTGAGTTAAAATGATTTTTAAATGATCAAACAAATTACAATTTTTTTTTAAATGATGAATATGGATATGAGAATTGCGTATGCAAATTTTGAGAAGGTGAAAATTGCTGTTCATTCCGGAATACCAAGCATAAGAGCCTCAATTGATAACCACATCCTAATAATTGATCTTTATTATATTTTACTGATTGTGTATCTATATTATAAAGAACAAACGTATCTGTGCATAACGCTGACGTCATTTTGCGAATGGCAACACTTCACGATCAAATTTCAGTCTTGAAATTTTCGCTACTGCAATTTTTTAATCTTCTGACCATAGTGCATTTTCAATTTTCATCGCATAGGGAAAAAAATTTACTTTCAAATGCAATTTGTTTAAAAACTGTATTCATAGACTGATGTATTATATTTTCTAAAATAATTTTTAAACTTGGATTTCTTAAAGATTACCTTATCACGTGCCGGTTTCAATACATAATAATAATAAACATTTTGCATATTAAGCAACAAACATTTTTCAGCATTTTATTTCTGACTATTTTTGCATAACAAAATTAATACTTCCTTTATAAACAAATAAAAGAATAATATTAAAAAAACCACCAATCTAACATATTTGTGAAAGACAAATTAACGAAATTAATACTTCTTTTATAAACAAATAAAAGAATAATATTGAAAAAGCACAAATCTAACATATTTGTAATCGTACAATTTAGATCACCAAATAGGATGTTTTTTTCAAATGGAATTTGTTTGCAAAGTTCATCTCAGTTTACTGATTGTCTATGGTTTTAAAAACAATTTTAAAGTATGAAATATTTTTTAATTTATCTATATCGTGCTGAGCTCGATTACGAAAGATTAATCCGTTTGCCCTTAAAACAAAATAAAGAGTTCATCATTTTCTTACGGCTAATATCCATTAAAAAAAACTTCCCTATGAATACATAAATAAAATAATATAAACAAAACACAAATTTACCAGACATGTATAATCTCTGAAATTATCAGAATATAAAAGGATGCCGTAAGTAGTAAAATCTTGGCAAATAACTCTTAACATGCGGCTAATAAGAAAATATCGCTTTTGAGAAATTAAAAAAATTTATTTGATTGTGTAATTCGTATTTTCCATATGAAAAATGCTTTTTTAATGTAAGTGGTCAATCTAAAAAAATTATTGCATATAAAAAAATTATTAGTTTTCAATTTAAAAAAAAATGTTTTCACCTATATTCTTTAACGCGGGAAGCCCAGGTATGATCCCCTAGTTTTAAATAAAAAATTATGCTTTTTAGACGAGATGGGTTATAGTTTTTCATTTTAAATGAAAGAATGCAATATGAATGATATCAATGGGAACAATATTTGGCAATTTATCACATAGCCAAGCTAACAAAAAAGTACTCTATTTTCTGAGTATTAATGTAATATAGTCTTTAGTTTGTTTCAGGTTTGTATGTTTAATTTATTATGAAAAATTGATTTAATGAATCAATAATCCATTATTTTCTTTTTTGCCAAACTCAATTACTTCTGCATAATTTAAATTTTACACCATTGAATAGGGAGTGTTTACTTTCAAATGTAAAATGTTTGAAAACTGTATTTCAATTTAGTGACTTTTTATGATTCTTAAACCAAATAATTCGATTTAGGAATAATAGTATATGAATATTTTTATCAATTACTTCAGATTTTAAGGGAAAATCACGATTTCTACCAACTGTCCTAAGACAGTCATTTAGGGGAGACCGGGGGTGTGGCAAAACCTTAAGGGAATTTAAATTTTTTCCCTTAAAAAAAATGTTTATTTTTAATAGTAAAAATAATATACTCTACTGTACTTTAGACATATTTGCACCCGTATTCTCGCAAGATACAAAGGAACTTGTGGCGAATAGTGATGTAAGGTGAAAACACTCTTTCGTATCTTATGCCATTTCTCATCTGGTTAAAAGTGTTATTCTGGGATCAGCTTTCTGTACGTTCGAAAATGATTATGGATGCTGAATGCCATCCAAAAAGGCGAGAATAGCTCCACCCAAATCTACGTCAGCTATACTGATTACGATGATCGATATTAAGATATAACCAATGAGAAAGCGTCATCAGAATTAATGTTTGTAAACATAAATCCTGCTTTTCTATCATTGTGACTGCTGTTGAGGGCATGTTAAAGGGATCTGAGGAAATCTAGGAGTATCCGCAGAAGGCTGAAATTTGATCTTGCACGTTTCTGGACTAATAATCAAGACAGTCTTGTTGCTAGGCTGTTTGTTTCAGCATTCCTTTCTCCTGCAAAGAAAAAAAAGAATTTTTCCCCCATTGCTGAAAATTATGTGAATTCCACACTGGTTGGTTGGTTGGTTGTATGAGGTTTTATAGTGCAAAATCTCCCAAGGGACATGCTGCACCAAAACAGTAGACTAAAACATCAAAAGGTGAAAAAGAGACAATGTCAAAATAAAAGAGCAATGAGAAGAACAATCTGGATGGATTATCCCATCCAGGTGTAGCCAAAAAGGTGTAAAAATACAAAATTTAAAATCCTAAAAACAGAGTTAAAACATAAAAGTAATTCAACTAAAAGTGCATTCTGGATGGTGTCCCATTCAGATGTCACAAAAGTTTAACAGCCGTATTCTTGCAAGTTACGAAACGAATTTGCGGCGAATTGTGACGTCAGGTGAAAACACTCTTTCGCACCCTATGCCATTTCGCATCTGGCGAAAAGTGCTATTCTGGGATCAGCTTTCCGTACGTTCGAAAGTGATTATGGATGCAGGATGCCATTCGAAAAGGCGGGGATAACTCCTCCCAAATGTACGTTAATTTTACTGATTACGATGAGTGATATTATGATATAGCCAATGGCAATCCATCACACATTAATCGAAATAATCATTATCGTATCGTAGTTTCATACTAAACAAACGTAGAACTTTCGTTTCAATGGCAGCTTGCTAGCTAGTGTTTGTAATTCATTTGGCGAGGATAATTTTTGCCGTATAAGATAATTTCAATCGTAAAGAAATTCCTTTTATGATGAAAAGCTTGTTCCAGAATCCAGAATGTCTGCATACTAACTATTGAAGTGTAGTGTGTTTACTTGTGCTTACTTTCTTGCCATATAAAACTTTTGACTGAATGAATATTGCCTCATGCATGTGTTGATCAAACGCCACATACTTTGGCAATAATGATTCAGTTATTTCTACAAATGATCCTCCACCCTCCAGCCCCAGGAACAAGATAAATTATAAAATTGTTCTATGCAGCACTACAAGCAGCACTTGTTCTAGAATTATACAGACCTTAATAGGTAGGAAACCAGCAATATTCATTTTTATTATTTATTTTAAAGCTGAAAAATGTTATACTGTTATAGGAGAACTTTTTAATTTTACCGTTGTAAATAAGATTATTTTTTGCAGTTTAGACAAAAAAATGGAATGTGTGAATTATAAACATAATATTACAAATGATCATAGTTATCTACAAAGCTACTTTATATTAAATATAGGTTATTTTATATAGTAAAGGATATTTGTTAAATTGCAGCTAGTATAAGTGAGGGTGTTCATACAACACAGCACAATGCTTTATTTATTTTATGCTTTCAAAAGTAAACGCGAATTGCTATTTCAAATCCCTGTTTATATTGCTCTATTTTTTTTATTATATTTAATCTTTATATGCTTAAAAGTGAATTAGTTTTTTACCAAGTTTAAGTAGTTTTAGTACTAAGTGAATTTTTTTTTTTTTTTTTTTCAGATTAATTTAAATAAGTTTTTCTAATTATTAATTTAGTTTTAATGATTTAGTAAAGGATATTTTACTTTAAAATTTTGATTTAAAAAAAAATCACAAACCCTACTTAGAGAGTAAAAATAAACTTTATGAATATATATTAGTCATACTGATAAAGAAGAAAAACCTTTACAGGGAGTAAAAAATCTAATTCTGAGTCTTAAATATTTCATTAGGAAAAACTAAAAAAAAAAAAAAAAAAGTGACATTTCTACTATTACTGTATTTCTTCTAATGTGATTAAATTTGTAAATTAAATACAGCCCCCCCCCCCCACCCTCCAAAATAAATAAATAAATAAATAAAAGCTTTTTAAATTTATTCTCTTAAAAAATAAATCACATAAGTTAGTTCTTTTTCTTTTCTTTCTCCTTTTTTAAATTTCATTTCTTAAATTTGCATTTTAAAAACAGACAATAAAGAAATGTATTTAATTTATAATGCTTATTTTCATAAATGAATAAAGTTGTCCTTTTTTTTTCGCTTAACCTTGTGATGAAAATACAAATTATGTTTAAGATTTCTGTAAAAAATCAAGAAATAAAGCACTGAATACATTTGTAAGATGCAAAATGGTTTTCTAGAAAGCTTTCAATCACTATTTCAATATTACAGCACATCAACAACCCCCCCCCCCCCTTACCAGCCTAACATTATATTGCATGTAAATAAATGCTTGTCAGCCCTTTTCATCTTATTAAAATAGTGATTGATAGTTCTGAAAGTCAAAAGACTCATTAATGCAACTTATTATTTACTTTATATTATATATATAACTCTAATAGAAGGGCATATTTCCCCCTGCTAAAGGCTTTAATAAAACCTCCAAAAAATTCAACTTTATATGAAGTAGCAAAGCTGTTTACCTTTATGCAGAGATAATCGGCAGAAGCCTTCAATGGTATTACTTGTTTTCACGGATAAGATAATTTTTATGTTATCTTTCATAAGAAAAATACAATATTTTGCAAATTGTCATTATTTATAAAAAAATTTCAAGTAACATACATGCTTCATTGTAAAAGCTAAACTGATCCACAAAATAAATAAAAATGAAATATGTATGTTTATGTTGTGTGTGAAATGCAGTGATACAGTTGATTGAACATGCTTATCATATATGTTATTGGTGTTACATCACATTGCTTGAGGATAAAATTTGTTTATTGTAAATGGGTGGCAGGAATGTAAACAAGTGCAGATTCAATAGTGCAATTGATATATTGAGATACTTAATGTAAATACTTTAAGAAAGACTAAAGAAAAAAACTATTCACAGCATTAAGGTAAGACTGACTATATAAACAGTTGTTTAAATGATGTTTAAATAAGATTAAGAATGCTGACAAAAGTATTCACTAAGTAATTTGCTACATGTTTTCAAAACCAGTGAATAAATAAAGGAGAAACTAAATGTAAATCACATCCCCCCAACCCACCCTTCTCTCAAAAAAGAAACATTTGAAATCAATTCTTTGTAAAAAATACATTTCAAATGCTTCCTTTTTTAAAGATAATAAAGAAATGCATTTCATTTTTAGCTCACAGGTTATCAAAGCCTGAGAGCTAATGTGCCCGCCGGTTCTGTATGCATAGCTGCCAACCTTCCACTAATCTTCCGTAATATCTGGATTAATATGGCCCAGGTTAACCACTTTCGAACCAGAAAATTTATTTACTGAATCTTTATTTATTTAATTCAAGGTTTCTACGTGGAACCTATTTAATTTCATTTCTTCAAAAAATTTCTGGTTCGAAACGTAATAAACCAGGGTTAAATTAACGCACGTATTATGGAAGATTAGTTTGAGGTTGGCACCTATGTGTATGTATGTATGTAATGCATTAACTATTGATAGAAACATCCGATTTGCTTAAATTTTTTTTTCTAGTTTCATTCTGATAAGGCGCTTCCGTGATTAGTTTTGGGGTTCATTGGTTAAGTACAAAGGGGGGCTACCCCCCCCCCTTAATTTAGACAGGCTACCCCCCCCCTTAATTTAGACAGGCTACCCCCCCCCCTTAATTTAGACAAATGGGTTTTTCATGCAGAGTTATTCAATTTGCTCCAAATTTGGTATACCGGTTTATTATGTTAAGGAACTGTCTTGATTAAATTTTGAGGTTTATTGGTTAAACATAAAGGGGTGGTAGGGGCTAGTCCCTCTCCCTAATTGAGATAAATGGGTTTTTCATGCAGAATTATTCGATTTGCTTCAAATTTGATGTACAACCAGTTTATTCTGATATGGCGCTTCCTTCATTAGATTTGGAGGTTCATTGGTTTAAGTATAAAAGGGGACAAGTTCCCTCCCCTTAATTTAGATAAATGGATTTTCATGCAGAATTTACTTTTTTTTTCCTATGTTCATTCTGATAAGGAGCTTTCCGTATTAGATTTGGACGTTCATTAGTTAAGTATGAAGGGGTGTTACCCCCCCCCCCCTCCCTTAGCGAAATGGTTTCTTTATGCAGAATTATCTGATTTGCTTCAAATTTGGTATACCAGTTTATTATGTTAAGGAGCTTCCCTGATTAGATTTGTAGATTCATTGGTTTAGTATAAAGGAGGGGGGGGGGATAGGGGCTAATCCCCCTTCATTTATTTTTTGAGGTGCATTATTTTTTTAAATAAGAGTATAATATACAATTAGTGTGAATAGCCTGTGAGCTCAATGCCATCAGTTTAACTGGGCACTTTTCTTTTTCTTTATATTTATTTTCAAAAGAAAATAATAATAAAGTTTTTTTTTCAACACCGGTGAAAATAAAATTATTTTTCCTATTTTTTTAAGATTTCTAGGAAACATCAAGAGTAAAGAAAAATCTAAATCTTCTTAAATATATCTTCATGAAATAAAATGCCTACAAGTTTAATTTTCAAAACTTTCAATCACTATTTCAGTATAGCAACACACTATAACTTACATTCCTTTTTTCTCGTATTTTTACAGGAACATCAATTAATATTTATTTATCATGTATCCTATTAAAATAGTGATTAGAAATTTTAAAAAGTGAAACATATTCTTTTCAAAAAATTAATACCTTCTTAATATATATATGTATAATGTAAAAAGCACATTTTCAACTGTAAACAAATTAAATAAATGGCTGTCTCAAAACTCTCATTGAACTTTACTTGTCTGTTTCACATTTCCTATGCAGTTTATACATGCAAGTAAGTCATTTCTATGCTTTTGATATTACTTGAAATTTCTATAAAACTAAAATAAAAATGAAATTTCTATATTAATTTCTATAAAATCAAGAATTATTGTTATTATTTTTTTAAAGACTGTCTTAAAGTTCAAACTTTCTACTTTTAGAAATATTTTCTTGTATATTTATATGTGTGTGATTAATGTATAAAACACATGAATAAAAGTTTCACATTTCTAATAAATAAGCATTTTGAAAAATTTCTTCCAAAAAGGGAATAAAACAAACTTTCATAAAAGCAATTTTCAAAGAATATAAACCACAAAAAATGAAGTTAATCAGCTAGCAACCAACTTTAATCAAAGAGGCTTATATAACACTTATAGGTATTTTTTTGTCTGAAAATTTTATTCATGTAGTATGAAATTCATTTTGTAACTATAGTAAAGATTACAATGAAAATTATGTTTTGGGGTATCTTTTCACTGGTATTTTAACTTTTACATTATTGTAAGTATATAATATACAATATTTAAAAAAAACTTCAATAATTAAATTCTACCATGTATTTATTATTCAGTTTTAGCCTTGCTATTTTAATATTATTGGAAATACATAAATATTTAGTAACAAAGCCATTCATATTTAGTAATAGCAGTACCAAATTGCTACTATATTTGAAAAGATCATTTCATGGGTGGAAAAAAAGCAGAAGTTGTGTAAGATAGCAATAGATGCATGGTTGAGGATTTAAAAATAAAGAAAACAATTCTCCAATATCATTTACACAGCACTGCCATCTATTTTTGGTACTACTTAGTTATCCCGTCGACCAATTTCGCCAAATTATACAAATAATTTTTATTTTAAATAGCGAAAGAACAAATAAATTATTAAAACATCAATAAAAATACAAATAACACACTGAAATAAAAATCACTTGATGACGCAAACACGTGTAACTTGTTTAAAATCAAGTGAATGTGACATTTACGATCAACCATTATTGGCATTTAATTTTATAGTTTGGCGATAGATTTTTGGTCGATGGGATAACAAAGTAGAACCTTGTTTTTATTATGTTATGATGATCACAACTATTTCAAAACAATGGCCATGGCATAACTCTGCTAATCTTTGGGATAGATTTTCTTAGAATTTATAGACATTATCTGTTGAATTCAAATTAATACACTATTAATCAGTAACAAAGCTTCTTTTTGACTGAGTTTCCGATTAATTTGATAAAAAAAAGTATAATTAATTAAAAAATAATTGTAATACATAAATAAAATGAAGTTTAAAAAAACATTTATTCTTCACCATTTTTCAAAAATACAAGAAAGCAACAGTACATGTTTTTCTTACACATAGATATGACAATTTCAAAAATTATATTAATATTAAATAATATTTCAGCCAGTTTGATGTACACCTCAATGCAGATTATTTCATATTCTTGGCAACTTCAAAGGAAGTGGTATACCATAGAAAACATTTTCAGCTAAGCATTCATCAAAACCTAAGGTTATATGTAAAATAAATAAAAAAAATCAGATATTAATAGCATGTATTTCTTGAGATAAGTACCTATTATGTTTAAAACTATGTAACACTCTTTGTAAAGCTGTATTTATTTGAGAGCATCTACTGCAAACCCTTGAAGTTTATTTTTTTTTTAAATTATTAAAAAAAATATTAAAATTTATTTTACCCATTTGACTTAAAATAATTAAATATAGATAAAGCAGTTATAATTGCAAGCAAAGTGCTTTTGTTTATTATAATAATTATCATCAATTTGTTGAAAAATCCCCCCCCCCCCCGCCTCTTGGATTTTGATTAGACAGTACCAATGCTATCAGAACATCTCAGATTCTTCATATTATTTAACAAGTAGCACATTTGTAAAAACTATTATCTAATTGTTAAGCATTTTCCTATAGATTACAATACAATTGAAATATTTATTATACTATTATTTCACAAAATTAAATTGAAGCTGGTGAAAAAAAAACCGTTCTATAGTAATTAATCTAACGTATTATAGAACTGTAAGTAACATGAGATTTTCAAATGATCATGACCGATTTATGACATTCATGTAATCTTTTTCTGGCTAAAAATAATCCACGAAGATATATTCTATATTTTAATGAATAACTTTAAAACTATATATAACTCTTTCAATTCATATTTATCTCCTGTAAATATATAATGAAACTTTATTATTTTCAAGCAATTGTCTATAAACACACACACACAATTTTTATTTTATAAATATATACTATGCATTTCAATCCATGATCTATCTTCCTTTTAAAAAAATTCTACAACTTTAAAATCATCTCCAAACATCTTTTATTTAAAAAAAAAAAAAAAAAAAAAAAAAAAAAAAAAAAAAAAAGTATTTTTTATAATGTACATAATTTATTTTAAAATAAATAAATAAACAAAAATTTTGTTTTACCAAACGTCAGATAATTTTGCAAGCAAAATATCAACAAAACCTCCACACATCAAAATAACTGAATAAATACTCATTTTTTAAGCGAACTTTTAACCAAATACACTATAATATTCTTCATAAATGCAATAAAAAAGTCCTAACATTGAAAAAGTACTAGAAACTTACTTATTTAAATGTCCTATCGTTTGTAAACAATCATAAAAGTTGCGTCCGAAATGGGCTTTTCACATGCTTTTCACCTACTTTGAGATGGCGAAAAGAGCAGCCGAAAAAATGTAAACATTCGAAATAAATTTTCGCCAAATACGAAAAGAAGTGCTCCAGAATACAGTTTTCCCTTTTCTATGCCACGATGACGTCAAAGTGATGTCACGAAGGGGGGCGTTCCGCCAAATTTTTGCATTCGGACGAAGCGAGAATACGGGTGTAACACCCGTATTCTTGCAAGTTACGAAACGAATTTGCGGCGAATTGTGACGTCAGGTGAAAACACTCTTTCGCACCCTATGCCATTTCGCATCTGGCGAAAAGTGCTATTCTGGGTAAGCTTTCCGTACGTTCGAAAGTGATTATGGATGCAGGATGCCATACGAAAAGGCGGGAATATCTCCTCCCAAATCTACGTCAGTTTTACTGATTACGATGATCGATATTACGATATAACCAATGAGAAAGAATCATCGGAATTAATGTTTGTAAACATAAAGCATGCTTTTCTATCATTGTTACTGTTGTTAAGGGCATGTTAAAGGGATCTGGGAAAATCTAGGAGTGTCCGCAGAAGGGTGAAATTTGATCTCGCTCGTTTCTGGACTAATAATCAAGACAGTCTTGTTGCTAGGCTGTTTGTTTCAGCATTCCTTTCTCCTGCAAAGAAAAAAAAAAAGAATTCCTCCCCCATTGCTGAAAATTATGTGAATTCCAGGCTGGACAGGAGGGTAAGTACATATATTGGTAAGTATTTTTCTGTTCATTTCCAGACAATGGATACAACTGAGAGCAGTAGTTCTAGGCGTAGGAGCGAGCGTATTAATCCAGACCAACTGGAATTTTTATTAAATTATATGCAAGCAAACCCCAGACTGCGTGATAATAAATTGTCACCCTCGTACACAAGAATTCATCGAAAACGAGAATGGGAGCAATTAGCTACAAATTTAAATTCCTTGGGTGGTGCAATTAAAGATGTATCTCAGTGGCGAAAAGTAAGTGCTCTCTATTCCAATAATTCATCTTTAGAAAACGTTTGAAAAGTAATACTGATTTTTATTATTGTATTCTTCCTTTAATTCATATAATTATAAACATTTGCATCGTGCCAATACATGAGATCATCAAAAAAGTCTTAGATTTATCTAGTGTTTAAATTTTGTCAACATTTCAAAATTAAAAGGTGTTTTTAAACATTTATCAAAAGCTGCATTGAGTTGTGTTGATTACATACGAATTTCTAATCATATTTGAATCAACATATTAATAAGGAATATTAAACCGATTTTTTTTTTAAAAATTAATATTATTAAAGTAAAAGTGGGCCCCTTCACAATTGTTTTCAGTAATTGTGTAACTCTCTGTAGGCTTTATACCAACACGTGTTTTTTTTTTTAATGATACCTTGTAAAGGGATTATTTTTATTGTGATTAAAAGTGTACAATTTAATTATATTAAGCATTACTTTTACAAAATAATTTTAATTATTGTTATATGGTTAAATTTTTCTTACCTATTGGAGGGGTTGTTATACGATCCCATAAATATTGGAATTGAACCATGGAATCATTTATTAGCTTTGCTTAAAATATTGAAAGCTGTAATTTTGTTTTTGGAAAAAAAAAAGCTGAACACTTTATTTATTTTTATTGTTTCAAGCCGTGTTGAATTCATGTAATTCATGTAACATGAAAGGGAGGGGGGTGGGCAGTTATTGACACCTAGTGAACCATTAACATATAGATCTTGAATCTTCCAAGAGTTGGGGGGAGGGGTTGATTTTGATGCTCCAAGGGAATGTTTCAGAACAGATGTGTTATTATCCCGCGGTCTGCCATCTTGGATTTTTTTCTTGGCTTGAATTAAAAATTATTTTTTTTTATAGTTATAATCATTATATTCCATTTTTTTTTTCAATATTATATTAACCTATCAACAATATTTAACCACTGGCGACATCACTACTTGGCGAAAAAGGAGTTTTCATGCAAGAAAAAAATCCAAGATGGCAGACCCCGGCATAATAACACATCTAAGCCAATGTTTCTTGCAGCTCATTCCTTGAATTCATCACTGGTTATATAAAAAGTGTGACAGTACAATTTTTTTAATAAAGATAATTTGGCAAAATAATCGGCCTTTTCAAATGCTTCAGAAAAAAAAAAAAAATCTTAAAAATTTAGTCATAAATAACTTGTATTTAAACTGAAAAAAGGTCTCAGTTTTAATATAAATTGATACTTTTCTTTTTAATCTAAAGCCCATTTTTTACAGGAGTGTTTTTTTTTTTTTAGGTATGGTGGATGTAGGGATTCATACTACTATTTATTTCTTTTTGTGCCTCAATAAATATTTTTTGTGATATCAACATTTCATTTTGATACTGTTTTTGGGACTCTAATACAAGACCAGCTTCGTGAAGTTTTGATAAATTTTTGATGACATTTTGCAATTCTGCAATTCTTTTTGTGTTTTTTGCCAATCATTTGCTTTGTTGATAATCAAATTATAAATTCAGTACATGTTAGTCATACCTTTCATTGCTTAATAAAATGCATATGTTTTTTATGCTATATTTGATGTGTTTTCTGTACATTTTGTGCTGCAATAATATTTGTGTTTCTTTGGGATTTTGTATTATACATTAGCTCATAATATTCAAATTGTGTAACTCTATTTAGGCTTTAGATTGACATTTGTGTTTAAATTGAAATGATACATAGTAAACTGATTATTTTGATGGTGATAGATAAGTATAATTTTTTTTTTTTTATATCGACATATTAGAAAGGTTTTTATAAGCATTTTATCATATTAATGTTTGTGTTTTCGAAAGTTTTTGTGCTATATTATTTCACAATATTTGTAAATTAATTTATAATTATTGACTAAAAGTGTCTTGCTTTCCATTTCTCTCATTTTTTAAAAAAACAAAGTTTATCCTAAGTTATGTTTAATTGCCTAAATCTTTTTTTATTTATTTTAATGCTATTTTCATTCATTTACATATGACCTTTGCTTATTTTCTTCATTAACAATTCTTATCAGATTCACTAGTTATAAGTATGTATATATATCTGAGTACTTTTCCACTATAGGGGGCCTTTGTGATTTTTTGTTTGACACAATTCAGGCTTCTAAATGCAAGGTTTATTGCCAAATGATATAAACAGCTATGAAAAAACAAAATGAACTTTTAGGCTTGGTTATATCTGTATAAACATTTTATTTATGTATTTATTATTACTGTTTTTTATATCACTTACTTCTACTTGCATGAAAAAATAGGTAAATGGCTTCTTTATATTGAATAAATTGTAGAAATATTGGAAAAAATGCTTGTGTAAACAGTAAAAAGGTTGCAAAATTTTCCTCTTTCGCCTGTGCCCCTATACTGGAAGAGTACTAAGGTCAGTTTGGTCAGAAAATTAATGTATGTAATTCATTTGGCCAAAAATTATGCAAATTCCACAACGGGCAGGAGGGTAAATACAAATCCTGGTGAGTACTTTTCTATTCATTTTCAGACAATGGAGACTAATGAAAACAGCACTCTTAGGTGTAGGAGCTAAAGATAACTGGAAGCGTACATGTGTCAGTTTGGTCAATGCTTTAAGTTGTAAGACTTGTGACAGATTATAATCTTGAAGTAAGCTTTTTTTTTCTTAATTTTAACCTACTTAGTCTTATATCAGTAATGTTCCTATTTTTTTACCCAATTTTGCTACTTTAAAATTTTATGCTGTATTATAATGCTTTTTATAGACATTGAATGAGAAGAAGGGTTATGTTCGAAACAAAGTTACAAAAATAAAATATAAATGAACAGACAGGTAGAGGAAGTGATGATAGTGTAGATGCTCTCAACCCAATGGAGGAGAGCTTGCTCAGTATGACGGGTAAGATAATGAGTAAGTATGACGAAAGATAATTGGAAGCGTACATGTGTCAGTTTGGTCTATGTTTTAATTTGTAAGAAAATTACATATGGCAAATCATCTTAAAGTAAGCTTTTTCCCCCTTCTTTTTAACCTACTGAGTCTTATATCAGTGTTATTTCTATTTTTTTACCCAATTTTGTTATTTTAAAATTTTATACTGTATTATAATGCTTTTTACAGGCATAGAATGACCAGAAGGGTTATGCAAGAAATAAAGCTGCAAAAATAAGGAAAACAAATGAACAGACAGGTAGAGGAAGAGATGAGATTGTGAATACTCTCAATCCTATGGAGGAGAGCATACTTGGCATGACAGGATGGGTGGCTGCTACCGGGGATTTAAATGTGCCAGAAGCAGGCATTCCAACAAGTGTAATTGTATAATTTTTTTTTTTTTTTTTTTTTAATCACAATTTAGTTTATCTATGAGTATATTTTGTTCTGTACTGAAGTAGTAGAATAATGATACATTTATGAAGCTTTATTTTTAGTAATAAATTCATGTCTTTTAAATTATGTGAACTTATTTTGTAAATCAAATATTAATGCATAATACTTTAGTAAGATTCAAAAATTTTAATGTTAATATTGTTGATATTATAAACAAACAGTATTTCGCTTTTTTATTTGTTTAATTTGTTATGCATGGGACAGTTTTGTTTCATTATTTATTCATTGTTGATTACAATTTATTTAGATACTTATGGTATACATGCATCATAAATATACATAATACATACATATTATAAAAATATAGCTTTAAAATCTATAAAGTTTCTGTGTTTGTGCATGCATGTCTTTTTTTGGTACTACTTGGTTATCCTGTCGACCAAAAATCTATCGCCTAAATGCCAATAATGGTTGACAGTAAATGTCACATTCACTTGACTTTAAGCAAGTTACACATGTTTATGTCATCAAGTGATTTGTATTTTTATTAACGTTATACTAATTTATTTGTTCTTTCGTTATTTAAAATAAAAATTATGTCACTTTGTATAATTTGGCGAAATTGGTTGACGGGATAACTAAGTAGTACCCTTTTATTTTCTTTATTATTTTTATTCTTAATTTTGTGTATATCATATAAAGTAACTTTTCATAACGCAAGACAATTTTATGCTTATTTATAGTTATAAACTACAATTTAAAACTTTTTTAACCCTTTAAAAAGAAAAAAAATGGACCTCTTCTCAAAATTAAAAACTAAATATGTTTATAAAATCTATTTACCAATTTTGCAATTTTTTCAAAGTCAAACATAATTTCAACAAAGAAAAATTGTTTAATAAAACCTATCGCCTTTCATTGTAGTCTTTATTGGATTTAATTTTTAAGTGAACTTCCTGGTTTGAAGTATGTTTATTTTAATAGAGTCAAAACACTGTTTTAAACACCAGTGTCGTGAAGGAAATTTTCACCTTGTTATTAATAACCTTTATAATATACTTATAACTACTTAAAAGGTGACAAAAACATATAAAAATATTATTTAATGCAAACCGAGATCTTTTGAACACACACGCGTTCATTTTCAAAGGGAAAAAAGTTGATTGACTGAATAGAATGCATACTATTTTTGTTTTTAAAATGTATTTCTATTCAGTCAATCATCATTTTTCCCTTTGAAAATGAGCGTGTGTGTTCAAAAGATCTCGGGTTGCATTAAATGATATTTTTATATGTTTTTGTCACCTTTTAAGTAGTTATAAGTATATTATAAAGTTTATTTTCTTGGAAAAAAAGTTGTAAACTGTGATAAAAGGAAAAATTAATATCGATTTTCTTCATTAATATTTTTTCTTTCTTTTCTCTACCTCTCTCAGGATCCAAAGCAATATAATGCTGAGCTGCTCACTCCTTTATATGATTGTGAGGAAGTCACAATCGGTGAAAGTGATGATTCTTTTTCTCTACCTGCCTGTTCAGGAAATTCAGCTACTGGGCCATCAAATATCGAAGAGCCTGTGCCTTGCTCATCTACAGCTGCTGACACTATTCCTGCCTTATCGGCAAATGTACCAGGCCCGTCAATTGCACCCAGTAAGCTCAAACTGTTTTTATAGAAATCTGTTTAGTGTTATCTCAAGTGTCTTTATATTTTGTTTATAATTAATTATTGACAAATAAAACACCCTTCCTAAGAGCAATCAGTGATGCAGTGCAGAGACGGTATAGAGACCTGCATGAAGAACAATGAACTTAAAAAAGTAATTGTTTTAAATGAAAAAAGATGCTTACTTAAATAATATATTTAATCTTCCCCTTAAATCTTAATGCACAATTGTGCATCCCCTTGTTGGGCTCGGTAGTGGGTGTTGCGACCGCGGTCTGAATTATTATCTTTTCTAACATGGATGGAAAAAATTCATTTCCTTCTGACTCTCTCCCATGTATAGAGCAACAAAATGTACAGAATATTTCATTCAATCGATTTTTTATTATTAAGCGTACTGATAGCCTCTCTGATGTTCTTTTAAGAGAACTTCACCTTTGCTTATTGCAAAAACATTTCATTCTGTATTTGGTGACAATTGTTCACTTAAAAAACTGCATTCTGGAGATTTGCTTCTCGGGGTCTCTTCAGCCAGCCAATCTCAACTTCTTTCAAACTCTAATACAATAGGACCTTTCTATGTTTCTGTTAAAGCACATCAAACTCGGAATACTTGCCGTGGTGTAATATCGGAACCTGCGGACGCATTCTGCCCTAATCGGAATGGAAGACATTCTCGTAATTCGCCGATGAAGTGGTGGTTTCGCATTCTGCCACTGTCATCTCGGAATGAGTTCCGAAGCAGCGGGGTTGTTTTGGTCGTAATTCATCCGACTGCTATAGGCAGTCCGGAAAACCTTCGCTGTGTCGGTTTAAAATGGCACGTCTGTACGCTGCTCTCGTGTATGAAGACAGAGAACCCAAAGAAAGAATATTTTGGAATAGAATTGACGTATTTTCATTGAATGACGATACTTTTATGCAAACATTTAGACTCTCGAAGGCGGTAGTAAGATATGTTTGTGGAGAATTACGAGAAGACTTACAACCGCTTTCCGATGAAACGACTGCATTATCTGTAGAAAGCCAAGTAAGTACATTTTTAAGTTGCATATTTTTTTGTTGTGTGTATATTTTCATTGTATTATGTTAAAAAATTTTGTTTCCAATTTTTTTTACGTTCGTTACTAGAAATAGTTTTGAATTATACTTAATGTAAAATAATTTTGAGTGGAATTAGAAGCATAATTTTTCAATTATTTGACTGATACAGTTTATAGGGTAGATGTGCCAGTAAATGACACCCTTAAGGAATTTCTTTTAAAATTGTTTTTAAATTAATAGTTATAATTATTATACACCATTTAATTTAATGTTATATTAATCTACCAACAATATTTAACCATTCTCATACTCTAATTTCCCAATATGAATCAAAATTTAATTGTAAATAACAAAAATATATCAAAACACCCAAAATTCCAGTAATGAATACCCCTCAAAAGTAATAAATATAATTATTTTTATGACTGCATTTAGAACCAAAATTTAATGAAAGCATACTAATAAAACAATGTAGTTATTTTTCAAATCTATTTAACAATTATGATACCAACAATCGAAAGGATGTCCATTACTAGCACATCTACACTATTTTAAAATTTCTAGCCTCTAAATAATAATATAATTGCATCTTAAAACTGTAAATTATTTATAATTTATATTAAAACCTTTCATGCTGTTTATAGAAATATTATGTCATTCCCTTATATGAATCTAACAAATGATGCAAATTAATGGTCACTGGATAAAGTTTCTGTTGTAAATCAAAAGTTTGTAACTTCTGCAAGTTACATTTATCGCAAAACTATATTTATTGCAAGTAATTAATATTAATTATTTGAAATTAAGTAAAGTATTTATTGCAAATTTTTAACTAAGGGCTTTTTTTCTGTAATGAAAGCTTTCGCATGATGCAGCAATCTTCTGAAGCTGTTTGCAGTGAAAAATTCTTCAGTTTGGTTGAATATACTTTTATATCTATGTTACTGAAAAGCAGGATTACCTATCAAACTACTCTAGCACACAATTTTTGAAACTTTTCATATTGTTATTTAATAATAAATCTATGTTATTTGAAGTCATACTGCATTCGAGAACAGATTTTTAACTGTTAATTTTTCTTTTTTTTTTTTTTTTTTAGAATTACTAGTTACTTATACCATTATTCCACTACATTGACAAAATGTATATATAATATTGTGCTTGATATGTTAATTTTTTTTTATGAATATAAATGTACACAAATTTATGCAAATATTTGTTCAATAATCAATTCTTATTATATATATTACTGTGCTATATATTTATTAATGTTTATTACAGGTTTTGTGTGCCCTGATGTTTTTTGGTTCGGGATCATTTCAGTGGGTTGTTGGTCAAGACAGATTTGTTAATTTAAGCCAACCGTCTGTCAGCAGATCAGTACACAGAGTTGTTAATGCTATCGAAAGATGAATGTTGAAGAGGGATATTTCATTTCTATATCCTAATGAATATCCTCTTCGAAGCAAAAATTTATGCAAGCAAGTGGCTTCCCAGGAGTTATAGGAGCGGTTGATTGCACCCATATTAAATTGATTGCACCACCTGAGCCAGCAGATGCTAATTATATTGATAGAAGAGGAGATTATTCCCTTAATGTGCAATTAGTAAGTATGACTGATTGATTACAAAAAAATGTTAATAAGGTTTTTAATTTTTGTCTAAACAAGAAATTTTAATATACTCCTGAGATAATATACATTGTTTTGCAGCAGCATTTTAGATTTTGATAAGTTTTACACACATGGAGGAGATTAATAATATTCTGCCTCTTTTCTATTGGTTACTGTTAAATTAGTTGATGACTAGATTGGTTACGATTAGATTATCTATTTAAAATAATTATGTTATTTCTTTAAACTTTGATTTTTTGCATTTATTTTTTAAAATATAATCAACTAAACATATGATTGTTTGTATTTCAATATTTGTAAACTTTTTTGTGTGTGATGTGTGCATAGGACGCTTGAGATATATCTGTATTGTCTAAGTGTATTCTTTTGTACTGTTTGAAGACACTTCCAGAGACAGACAAGTTTTGAGAGTATTGAGACATAAACTGGTAATTTCAATAATTGAGGACTAAAAATGTAAAATGCTGAAAGTACAAAAGAGGAAATTTTTCTAGAGAGCGAAAAAAAAGGAAAAACTCATACTTCTCGTACTTACAGCGTTTTCCACTTTATTCCTTTTGGGCTCTTAGTTCAACACTTAAAAATGTAGGTATGTAACTTGCTATCATTTACTGTTTAAATACCCAATATTATCATTTGTAAATATTTCTTTTATTTATATATTTAATATTTTTCACTTTGCTAATAAGCCACTGATCTAAACAATAAGAACATGATGATTGGTTGTAGGTTGGTTGTATATTGTTTAATGGCACAAAATCCCATAAGGGACATGCTGCGCCAAACAAGAATAGACTAAAAACATAAAAATAAAGACCATCAGAAAAGCAATCTGGATGGGGGTCCCATCCAGATGTAGTCAGAATAGTGTAGATAAGGAAGAAAATTAAAAACTAAATAAACGCACTATAAAAGATTTTAGGTAAAAAGTGCAGAAGTGCAATCTGGATGGGGCTCCCATCCAGATGTCAGAAAAAATTAAAAGAACAATTCAAGTTGTTTTTAAACCAAACAAAGATGCAAAAATCATATTTCAAAGTAAAATCCAGCTTGTTTTAAAAAAGTGAAGAGTGCCCCATGAGGTGTTTCCCCAATGAGGTTTGTCAAGATTGGGGATGATGAGTTAAAATAGATTCTGTATAAGTGCCGGAGACCCGGACAGTCAGTTAAAACATGATGAATGGTCAGGTAATCAAAATGGCAATGTGGACACATGGGAGCATCCTCCCGAAGTAAAAGATGTTTATGAGTGATTCTAGAATGTCCAATTCTCAGACGGGTCAGAAGAACCTCGGTTTTCCTTGGATAACACGGAGGCCAGGTCATAATGGTAGGTTTGATGTGGTGCAGTTTATTATTGCATTCTAAATTCCAACTTTCTTGCCATTTACAGTGAATAGAGCGGTTGATAAGTAGTTTTACGTCTGAGAATGGAACTTTATGGCACAACGGATTAAGGGCACGTTTCGCCGCCTCATCCGCTTTCTCATTACCAGGAATACCCATGTGTCCAGGTACCCAGCAAAATAAAATATTATAGCCACGTCTTTTCAATTTATTATAAAAATCAAGGATCAATGAAACATAAGGATGCTTTTTAAATGATTTAATTGCGTCAATAGAGCTATTTGAGTCGGTATAAATGATGAAGGATGAGCTATGATGATGAGAGATGTAGAACATGGCTCTCTCTATTGCAATCAGTTCGGCTGTTAAGACAGAAGTAGATGAATGAAGGCGATAGCTTAAAGAGTTGTTTTCACAAAATATCCCACACCCAACAGTATCTCCACTCTTAGAGCCATCTGTGTAAATGTCAGTGTAATCATTAAAGTTTGATCTGTGTGCAGCAAATATCTGTTGAAAAACTACAGGAGCTAAGGTGTTTCTATCGTATCCTTTAAAAGGATGGAGCGATGTAATACTAGGAGGTTTCCAAGGAGGGAGTACATGCAGTGGACATGGACTCACCTCGATACTACTCAGTGGGCTATTATCAGTAATGTTCCTAATTCTGACACCAAAAGGTGGGATGCAAGATGGCCGATGCTGATAAAGCATATCGTTGTCTGTATTTAGAATGTATGAATGAAGAGGATGGCCTGGATGTGAAAGGATACGGTAATAAAGTTCTAAAGAAAGTTTTTCACGAATGTGGTGTAATGCTGGTTCATTGCAGTCAACATAAAGGCTTAAAACAGGAGAGGTACAAAATGCACCAGAGCAAACACGGAGTGCGCTATGGTGCACAGTGTCAAGTTTTTTAAGAACAGAATTACGTGCGGAACCATAGACCTGGCAGGCATAGTCAATTTTGGAACGGATGACTGCTCGATAAATTTTAAGGAGAGAAGTACGGTCTGCTCCCCAGGAAGTATTTGAAAGCACCTTTAGTAGGTTAAGCGATTTTTCACATTTTGTCCGTAATTGTAAAATATGTGGTAAAAAGGTTAGCTTACTATCAAATTGGAGGCCGAGAAAACGAACACTGTCCACAACAGGAATTTGAGTTGGTCCAATAAAAATTTCAGGATCTGGATGCAGATCCCTACGTCTACAGAAGTGAACACAAGAAGTTTTGTCATGAGAAATTATAAATCCATTCATATTGGTCCAATTAAGAATATGGGTGATTGCAATTTGCAACTGTCTTTCAATAAAACGAATATCCTGTCCCATACACATAATTCGGAAGTCGTCAACATATAAATCACCTTTCACAGAAGGGGGTAGTTGACTAAGAATGTCATTTATTTTTATAGCAAAGAGGGTGACACTCAGGACACTGCCCTGGGGTACACCCTCTTCTTGTACATAAAAACTAGAGAGTACCCCACCGATTCGGACTTGAAAAAGTCGAATGGCGAGGAAGTTCTTAATAAAAATAGGGAGATTCCCGCGAAAGCCTAGGTTAAAAAGATCACGAAGGATCCCGTATCGCCATGTTCTGTCGTAGGCTTTTGCCATGTCAAAAAATACTGACACCAAATGGTTGCGTTTTAGAAAGGCTGTCCGTATGTGATTTTCAAGATTGATCAGGTTATCGATAGTTGACCTACCTCGTCGAAACCCACTTTGAAACGCAGCAAGGGAATTGTTATTTTCTAAAATATGCACAAGACGACAATTGATCATTTTTTCAAGTAATTTGCAAAGACTGCTAGAGAGTGCGATTGGCCTGTAATTATTGGGATTGCTAGCATCTTTCCCTGGTTTAGGAAAAGGAATGATAATAGAGTTACACCAGGCTTGAGGAAAGACCTGTTCTATCCAAATTCTGTTATAAAATGCAAGTAAATTATTGAGAGAGGTTGTGCAGAGATGTTTAAGCATTGTATAGGTGATGCCATCGTGACCTGGAGCTGATAGATGGCTATTTTGCAAACATTTTATGAGCTCTGAGAGAGTAAAAGGGAGATTGTAGTCATAAAAGTTACGGGAATTAAAATTGAGGTGGGTAGTTTCTGTTTGTCTTTTGTATGATAAAAAAGGTTCCGGGTATGAGTCAGAGGCAGAGTTAGATGCAAATGTATTTGCTATGGTTTCAGCAATATTCTTAGGAGAAGCTATTGTTTGTCCGTTATGATTTAAGATTGTGATGTGGTTTTCAGAATAAAGACCCATACAATTTTTTACTTTTTTCCAGAGGACTTTACTAGAGGTATTTGGGTTAATATTGGATACATATTGAATCCAGGATTCACGTTGGCTTTTACGGCGCACTCTTCTAGCTTCAGCCTTTGCTTTTTTGTAGGCAAGATAGTTAGTGTTATTGGGATAACGCCGAAAGATGCCCCAGGCTTTCTGTTGATTTTTTTTTGCAGCTTGACAGTCACTGTTCCACCATGGCTTCCGGTGTCTCATTGTAGATAATGAGTTAGGTATGCTAATATCTGCAGCATTGATAATACACTGGGTGATATTATCAACTGCATCGTCTATGTCACCTTCTACCATATGATTTGTGATTTTAGCATGATTTGTGAATGTTGGCCAATTGGCTCTGTCATAGTTATAGCGTTTAAAATAATGATTAGAATCCCTGTCAGGAGTGGTCTGTGAAATGAAAGTGGGAAAATGGTCACTGCCGTGCAGGTCACTTGAAATCCAGAAATTCCAATACGGATAGATAGATGGAGAGCAGATAGTGAGATCTATGGCATGAAAGGTGCGTGTCGGTTCATGAAAATATGTATGATCACCATTATTGAGTGGGCATAAGCCATTGTCAAAAATTAATTTTTCAATGATATCACCACGTTGATTAGTGTCAGAATTTCCCCACAGCTGGCTATGAGCATTAAAATCCCCAACGATGATGAAAGGAGTTGGGAGTTGAAGAAGGAGATCATCAAGTAGTGCTGACTGAATAATTTGGTGGGGTGGTAAATAAATGGTACTAACTGTAATAAGACGTTTTATATGTACACGTACTGCAACAGCTTGTAAGTTTGTGTTTAGGTTAATATGAGTATGGGGTAAATTGCGAGAGATGAAAAGAGCCACTCCACCAGCGGCCCTATCACAACCAGTAAAATCTTTTCTGTATGTAGCATAGGTGCGCAGTTTTGCTTTGTCATTGTGTTTAAGATGGGTCTCTTGTAAAGCTAAACATAGTGGTTGATGGTCATGAAGAATACTTCGGATTTCGTCATATTTATTATGGTAGCCTCGACAGTTCCATGAAATAATATTAGTCATGAGTGAGTTTTTTTTAATAAATTTATCTGCACCCTATTATCCGGAGATAGTAGACATACTATCTCCATCGTTAAATTCTTCACCCGGTTCTGGATGAGGAGCAACGGCATCATCCTCCTCCATTTTTTCTTTCATTTTTGGTTGGATTTCATTTTTGGATGTTTTATTTTTTATCTTTTTGGCTGGATTTTCAGATGACACAGTGGCTTTAATTGTTGGTAGATTAAATTTTTCTAAATCAGATCTATGTTTTGTTTTTTGAAGTCCTCTTTTGGTGGTATTTTGAGAGCCTCTCTTAGGAATATGAGATTGGGAAGATTTTGTAGAGGAATTTTGTGATGGTTTAGGAGGAACAGAGTTTGGTGACCTAGGAGGAAGAGAGTTTGGTGACTTAGGAGGAATAGATTTCGGTGGCTTAGGAAAGTCAGACTGCGTTGAACTATTTGTTTTACCAGAATAAGTAGACAGGTTCATTTCTTTTTGTTTTGGTTGGCAATTATTATCAGTGGGGAATTCGGTTTGGGTGGCAATGCTTTGATAAGTTTTATGGGCCGTTTTGGATAAAGCAGCAGCATATGAAACACCAACTCTAGGTGTCCTGGACTCAACTATTTTTCTGGCTTCTGGGTACGAAATGTTATCTTTTGTGCGTATGGTCTGTATCTCCTTTTCTCTTTTCCACTGTTCACACGATTTGGCGTAAGATGGATGATCTTTTTTACAGTTGACACAACAAGGTGGAGCGTTGCATTGCGCACTTTCGTGGCCAACTGCACTGCACCGACCACATGTTTCCTTACCACGGCAATTTGTTTTTGAATGCCCAAAGCGTTGACAATTAAAGCAACGCAGTGGGTTTGGAATGTACGGTCTGACAGAACATGACAGATATCCAGCTTTTACATATTTGGGTAAGTTTGGTGAATTAAAGGTGAGTATGATGTGCTTGGTAGGGATTTGTCTTTGATTGGCTGGGATTTGTTCGTCTTTACGGTAGATTTTGATTCGTCTAGCTTCAATTACATTTTGTTCTTTTAGATTATAAACTATTTCAGTTTCTGTAACATACAGCAGGTCAGATTCAGATATCACCCCACGAGATGTGTTGAGGGTTCTATGTGGACTTACGGAGATTGGGATATTTGCAAAATTTGTACATTTTTTTAAACTAATGGCTTGTTTGCCATTGTTTACTTCAATAAGAAGTTCACCAGATCGAATTTTTTTAATGGTTTTTGGTTCACCTATCAATCCTTGGACAGATTTGTTAATCAAGAAGGGAGAGGTCTTGTCGAAGCTGCCTTCTACCTTTTTAACAAGAAAGAATCTTTCAGCACATGTATCATCAGTTCTATCAGCCCAAGATTTGGTTTGGGTCTGATTTATATCTGCTTGAAGGCCTGAGGCCGATGCAGTCAGTTTCTCCTTAGATATATTCTGAGGCGTAGCAGTCTTAAGTTGAGCATTGGATGAAATATGGGGTTGTGGGGCCTCCACATCGCTTGTCTTATTGTCTGATATTGTAGCCATATTTGAGAGATAATGTTGAAAACGCCAGGCATCGGGCCTGGTCACCGACCCTTCTTCTTACCGTTACTTTAGGCGCAGGTCTCAAAAGGGTGAAAACTATCAACAAACTTCCACGTTTTTCGAACGTTGGATTAAACTCGATAGCATCTCCAAAACTTTAGTTCTTTCACAGTGGAACTCGGTTGTCGTAGGTAAGCCTTTACAGCTCTGTCCAACCTACAACGCCCTTACGTCGAAAGGACACCAGTCGCCCAGTGCATTCCTAACCACCGCCATACAAGTACGGCGCCCACCGATCACGGAACCGGAATTCGGAGATGCCCTGCACTCTGGGACTCGAGATCAGCCTAAAAAGGTAGAAACGAGGCGATGAGATTAAAAAACCTCAACACCCAGAGTGTCTCACGTGAAAATAAAAAAAACCACTATTGTAAAAAAGAAAAGGGAATGTGAGAGAGAACTTAGAAAAAAGGTGTATTTTTTGTCTTTTTTAAAACTTTTAAAACTTTTTTTTTTCATTTTTTTTTTTTTTTTTTTTTTTTTAACAAAAGAACAAGAACAATGTTAGTAGAACAAATAACAATTTTAACAAAATGGTCAGTAAAAAACATGAACAAGAACAAAGAGGGATAAGATACTAAAAAAAGAAGATTGAAAAGTGTGAAACAAAGAAAAAAGGATAGACAACTAAAAAGAGAAGAAAACAGGAAAGGAGAAAGATCGCTCGTGAACCCGGGGTCGCGAAACCCGTAAATACCTAAAGAAGGTATCCCCCTGGGGGGAACAACATGATGAAGTTGTGTAGTGGCCATCAGTGGCTGCTAATCTTATCAATGGCACTTTCAGTGTTCTCCACTTCACTTTGTGTGGCACATTCAACAAGCAACATTTTCTATTCTTTTTTTTTTTTTTAACTATTTCTACTAGGGTTGGCACGTGAAGGGTTCTCCTGTTTGTCAAGGTTGGCATTTAAGACATCTTTTCATTTAAAAAAAAATTAGATTTTATGGAATTTTCAACATTTTCCATTTTTAGTCCTTAATTGACTCGCATTAGATGAACATTAGAACACGAGTGCTTTTACATTAGGGATGTAGATCCTTAATCAAATTATCAGTTTAATTTTTGCTTCTCTTTTAAGCAAAAAATGTCATTTTTCATTTTGATAAAAATAAATTAATAAAAGGAAACAAACAATAACTTATATTCATCACAGTCTTTGGACACAAGCAGGATTTAGAATGGTAAAAAATTTAGCTAAAATTCTTTAAAAATAAAATTTTTATCAACGTCATTCTACTTTATCGTTTTAAAAAGAGTAAGTGAAGAAAAATCAGTAACTTTTCCAGTATAGGGGCTTTGGCAAGATAGAGAAAATGGCCTAGGTGATGGTGAGGTGAAAAAATTTGAGAACAAATTTTGTGGCAACCTATTCACCCTTATATATACGCAATCAATTTTTTTCTCAATATTTATACAATTTAATAAAAAGGACCATTTTGCTATTTTTATACGCAAATAGAAGTGAATGGTACGCAAAAATGTACATTTATAAATTCAAATATAAACAATCCTAAAAGTTTATTAGATTTGTTTTCATAGATGTTTATATCCTTCGATGACATATTAAACTTTAGAAAACCGAATTGTACCAAGTGTTACTGGAAAGTATCCAAAATTCTTTCTCTTATGTACACTGAGATATCTTCAATATATAACTACAAGTTAACGACTTACATGTAAATATGTGGAAAACAAAACAAAAACTGGGAAAATGTGCATGGCACATTTTTGCAAAATTCAAAATCATTATCACAAAATTAAAAAAAAAAAAGGGGGGGTGGGGGGGAGACCTTGGTTCAATTTTGGAGGGAGTTTCAACAGATTTTTTAAATTTTGCATGGAAGGTAATTGATATTATGTTCTGATGTATTCTGATTCTAATTTAAAGTGTATATAATAAGTTTTTTTTTGTCCTTTTACTCATTTTAGATCTGTGATAGTGATATGAAAATTTTAAGCATAAATTCAAAGCATGCTGGAAGAAATCACGATGCATTTATCTGGAGGCATTCAAGAATTAGGTCCATTATTGAGACAGAACACTTGTCTCGTACTCTTCAAAATGGCTGGGTTATAGGTAATTTTTTTTTTTTTTTTTTTTGGCCTAATTGCAATTATTCTGAACCAAGTATTTAATGTTTGTTGCTTTATTAAAACTAATTACAGTAATATTCAGAGTTACGTCAACAATTTAAGTAAAGATAAATTTTTCAGTGATCTAATATTAAAAAGATAATATTTCAATTTTTCATAAGTGATGTTCAATATTAATTTTTAATACATGTGAAAAGAAAACTGCATGTGGGACAATGTTTCAATTAGCCCCCCCCCCCCCAACATTTATTTAATTAAATTTCTTAGTACTTTCAGCCATCTGCGTGAGCTTCGACGAAGTGACATATTTGAATGGAAAAACAGTAAATAAATATTCCTTGATGAAGCCTATGCAGACAGGTGAAAGTATTGGGAAATTTAAATAAATAAATGTTTATATTTTTAAACTGTTAACATCCATATTATTTGTTACCTTTTAAGTAAGCAATGAACTTTTACTGTTTATACTGTATAATTCGTGGTTTAATTTTAATTCGGAAATTTCAACAAAAGAGAAAATTTAATTTTTGGCATGATGATTCGGGTAATGAGTTATAAAAAAAATGATTAAAATTCCTTTTTTCAAAACAGGCTAGATCTTAGATGATGTAATATGGAAAACTACTATTCTTTTTAAAAAAGTGTCCCTTTTACTTAAATTTTGTACATTTTATTTTAGGTGACAGCGGCTATCCATTGGAGCCATGGCTGATGACGCCAATTTTACAGCCCAGGGGGAATGCAGAAAATCGATATAACAAAATGCATGCACGAGCACGCAATGTCATTGAGCGTGTTAATGGATTGTTAAAATCACGGTTCAGATGCTTCCATAAATTGAACTTGGAACCAACTGTGGCATCTAATATAACGAATGCATGTGCCGTTCTGCACAACTTGTGCATTCTATTTAGATTACCATTCGATGATGAAAACGATTATAATTCTGATGATGATGAAAATGATACACAGCCCCATTCAAGAGGTGCTGTTGTGAGAAATGATATTATACAAAATTATTTTTCATGAAATAAAAGCATTTTATTTTGAATATGAATGGAATTTCCTTTGTACATGCATGCACATACAACTGCAAATTAATTTTGATATCCATGTTAACCCTTTCAGGTGCAGAAAAATTCTGTTGGTAAAATGATGAAATAGTTGACTGACACCAAAATTTACAAATTAATTTTTTTTAAGATAAAAACCTGCCTTTTTACACTTTTATTATAAGAGCAAAAATTTATTAAAATATTCTTGGTACTGTTTGTCAGTTTTGGAATTAAAATCAGGTGGTCAGGCCGTGTGACCACTGCCCTTGAAAGGGTTAAATGAAGTAGAAGTAACTTTGTCAGGGTTCGTAAATATATTTTGAAAATAGTCAACTTACTGCTGATAGATAATAAATATTTTCAAGCATAATATAAATTAGAAGCTAAAAAATATTGCACTTAACATGAAAACTTAATCAAACAATGTTCTAAAAATGCATTTCTCTTTTCCAATTCCCCCAACTAAGAACAAAATTGAAGATCAACTAATTGAAAACAGATACAATTTGCTTTATACACTTATATAAACTATAGGATTTGTATGAAGTTTCAAGAAAGTTTTATATTTTAGAAAACAAAATATTAAATACTAAAGTTTTTTTTTTTTTTAATTGAAGAATTTTAACATAAATGTAAGCTTATCTTATTTTTTATTCCCTAAAATGTTGTACAGTTCAGACTCAACTAAACCAAAATCAGAAAAGATTCTTTTCTGAAGTAGCTCTAACATAAATGATTACCTAAACTACAGTTAATCTTCAAATGGCTGTTCTGAATTAATTGTCTGACATAATTAGTAGTTATACATATAAAAATAAAAGTTTCAAACATGAAGTTTGGAAAAGATATATTGGTACTTTTCGGTTAGCCGGGTGCCAGTGTTATATGTATATAGAACACTGGCGTCCGGCTAACCGAAAAGTACCGATATATATATATATATATATATATTTTGCCAAGGAAAGTCACTGCCAGAGACAAAAGTTGTTTTTCTACAGAATGACGCAGTCAATAACAATTTGAAAATTTCATTTACACTTGTTTTGACTGAAGAAAATATCAAGATTATCTTAACAGTGATATTTTAAAAATAAATATCAAGAATTTGAAAATATCTAAAATCTCGATATTTTAAAAAATTATCGGATATATATCAACGAACCCTACACTCTGTAAATGTGTTTATTTTTTAAACAGTCTTTTTATAAAATTGTTTTGCATTTGTTTGTATATTGTTTCATTCAGGCCTAGAAGTGACTTTCTTCAAGAAAATAAAGGCATTTTATAGGAATTTTTTCAAGATGTAAATACACCTACAGATATTTTAATACACTTACGTACATGTAATGTCATAGATGTCACCATTGCAAAGACTATTATATCATGAATAAACTTTTAACACTCTTCAGGAGTAAAATATTAATTTCAAGAGTTGTACACAATTATTTTTCTTTTTTCCCCTAAGTTAAATTTTGAAATATTTTTTTACAATTATTTTCTGAATCAACTCTTACAGCATTTGCATTTATCAATACAAACATAATTGAAATAAAGTTTACTTAATTTACGTTTATTTTTTATGTATGAATGAATTACATTTGTTTTATCCCTACAGATAAAAAAAGAACCATGATCGATAGTATAATTGTGTGAAATCATGTGACTGATTGACTAATTATGAGACTTTTTTTTCTTCTTGTGACCGATTGATAAAATTCCAGATTCTTGCACACATGACCGACTGAGAAATTTTGCAATTTTTTGCCTAAAGTGATTGACAAAATTATTTTTTTTTTCTTCAACAACTAATAGGCAAAAATCTGCATTTTTTATTTCAATGACCAACTGATGTTCTTCTGAGATACATTGACGAAATTCGCAATTTTTTTCGTGCCATTTTTCTTTCACAACTGGTTGATTAAGCTCCCAATGTTGAATTTTTTTAACAACAGACAAATGAGATTTTTTTTTTCTGCGACTGATTGAAAAAATCCACAACTTTTTTTATATGATTGATAAAAATCTTAATTTTTAACAGTCAAAGAACAAGAGAAAAATGTTGCAATATATTTCTTATGAAATCAGCGATTTTTTGCCGTAGCTGACTCAAGGAATTTCATCGTTTATTTGCCGTGATTGATTGACTAAATCCACGATTTATTTACAGCGAGTAACTACCAAAATTTACATTTTTAGCAACGACCAATTAACAAAACCAACAATTTTTGGGCACGATTGACTGAAGAAATTCACCCTTTTTTTAAACTGCACTTCACAGACTACATTTATGATTTTTATCAGTGACCTATTAACAAAATTTGCAATTTTTTTCAATGACCAATTCACAATGTCCATTTTTTTTTTTTTTTTTTTAACCGATTGGCAAAACTTTAAAAAAAAATTCTGCAATACATTGACAAAAATCATGATTTTTTTTCCCAACCAATTGACGAAATTCTCGATTATTTTTTGCAATCTAATGGTGAAGTTTTCAATACCGCAACAAGTCGAAGAAATTTATGTTTTTGTGTAGGATTGAAAAAATTTGGGATTCTTTACAAGGGTGATTGACAAAATTCGTGATTTTTTTTAAGGAAAAAATTCAAAAAGAATGATTCATGGAATTTGACAAAATTAAATAAATATACTCATGGAAAAATCACACCTGATTCAAATTTGGGATACTTACAATTCCAAAATTAAAATTTTGTGTTTATGAAGATGTCCATTTCACCGACACAAATTTTTGTTTGTGACAAGTATATATATACATTTTGTAAAAAACATGATACAGCATAAGGAAATGTGGGTGCCACCAAAATATTAACCAAAAGTTGAAATGTAATATCTTTTAAAACACTCAACAATAAATTCAAATGCATCACATTTTACCATAATTGTTACAAAATATTAATTTTTTTTTTTGCAAAAGAATAAAATTAATAAACTTGGAACGAATAATCTTCTACAGAATTGATACGAGTGCTTTCTTTTATTATTCCAAAAAGTGCCTATCTGAATTTCTGTTAGGAAAATTTTGTTTGCTTTGATAACAGAATATCTGCCATCAAAATCAGTGTTGAAAATTTTTGGTAGAAAAATCCTTTTTTGGAATAAAACAAGGAAAATACCCATATGAACCTTGTACAAATGTTTTCATTAAATGACTGTGTGTGATTTGAAATAAAATAAGACTTGTATTATTAATATCCCTTAAAATTAGTTAATAAAATATATAACTAAGCAACCATTGTCCTTTTTAATTATACAAAGCAGTAAAAAGGGTGTTAAGATCAGTGTAAACCAGAGACAACAATTGGTATGACCTTTTATTCGAATATCAAAATCTTCATTATTGAAAAATTGGTTTATATTGATTTCTACCTCAATTAAATACCTTTAAAACTAATTAAAAAGCACATAAAATTGTGTCATTTATAATTAAAATGCTTCACTGTATAAAAGCAAATTTTTGCAAAAAAAAAAAAAAAAAAAAAAAAAAAAAAAGCCGATTAAAACCAAATTTTAGCTGGCTTTTTTGCAACCCTGAGTTATACTGTATAGAAATATTTAATATCCCCTTTTTTATTTTCTTACACTACCCCCCCCCCCCTCCAAAAAAAAATGAAAACTACAGCATTTCTTTGCGTTTTGTTAAAGAAAATATTGAAAATCAGCAAATTATCAAGTCATAGTATAATTGAATATCCTGTAAATCAAGAGTTCTCAACATGTGTCAATGAGAAGTAATAAAATTTGTCCAGCTGTAGATAACAACAAAGAAATTATCTCAAAAATAGGCAAAAAACAATATTTCTAATCAAGTTATTTATTTTTAAAAATTTCATAAAATTGCTGCGAAACTATAACAATATTATCTGTGAATGTTGCTAATAAGTCATTTCTCTGTTGTTCTATGTCATTTCTTTTTTCCAATAATTCTAGTTCTTTTTCTTTTAAAGAATTGCCTCTTTCCACTGCTGCGCTGATTTGAAGTAGGGCATTTGTTTTTTCTGTCTCTGTCTCAACTAAATGACTAAAGTTTTTCCTGGAAACACCAGGCTGTCTGTTACTGTGTGTGCTACTATCATCGCCAACCTTTCGATGCTTTCGTGCTTGCATGAAAGCTAAAATAAAGAAAAAATAAAGGTTTCAGGTGTTAAAGGAAGTAAGAAACAAAATTTTAGATCCACATAGACAAAAGCTTCAAGAAATTGGTTTCTGTATTTAGAAAATTAATGTTAACTTAAAATGTTTTACCGTATTTTCGGGAATACCCGCCGCACCGATGAAAATGTGTTTAAAAAAAAAAAAATTCTCGTAAGCGCCGCACCCAAAAACTCAAACTTGCAGATTCGTCCGGAGTCCGCCATCTTGTTTCTTTGTTGATCATCGCCAATTTTAAATTTCTTTATTTGGATTTATTTATTTTATTTTATTTTTTTTTTTTTTTTGCTATTTATTTTTGTTGTTAAATTAAGCATAAAGTGATTATAAATGACCAACAAAGAACAAAGATGGCGGACTCCGCGCGAATTCGCAAGTTTTTCCAAATTTATATATAAATATTTTCACTTAAACGCAGGGAAAATAAATAAATAAATAAACTAGTAATTAAATATAAAGAAATACTGTAATAATATTACAGTACAGTTTTTAAAATTCGGAATCGTTACGGACACAACTTTTCCAGATATTAGATATCTTGCAATATCAACTTAAAATTATAAGCAAAAATTATAAATAAACACGAAATATCATAAGTAACATATAAAATGATTCAAAAGCAAAATAAGACATACAATTAAATATAAACAGAACATTTCTTATGATTATGATTTTATTTAAACATGTCAGTGTACTGAACGTTCAATAAACATATAAAATCATCTCTAAAAAAGAAATTCGCTTCTCTCTAAAAAAGAAATTCGAAAAATGTCTGGTATGGCCATCTATCGGCAAAAGGAGGTAATATAAACTATAATAAACAAAAATAAGAAAATTATTTGGTGCTGCCATCTGTCGACAGAATCAGGAAACAAAATAAAAAAAACTAGAGTTATGCAGTCCAGATTTAAGATGACCGGACGTTCCTGTTTTTTTTTCTCTGTTTAAATGTGAGAGGGGGTGTATTCCGTTTGAGAAAGGAGACGTTAAATTTAACGTATGCAAATGCCGAAAAAATTTAAACAAACGAAATATTACTGAAAAATATGATGTAATAAAGCATGTAGTTACATGAAAACATTTTAAAAATACAGAGTTGTACGTTAACTCTTTAGACTACTGCTGAAAACAGCTTTTCATCACTGAAAAAATAACTAACAGATAAAAATACAGTATTAAACTTACCTGTAAAAATTGTAGAATCTTTTTTTCCTTAAATGTTGATTTTTTATTATTGTTTCTTTTTTAATTTAATAACACTTTCTATCATTGATCGACTATGAGTAGGCATATAATTTTAAAAGATTAAAGTTTAGATTCATTTCAAATTTTTGCAAATATTAATAAAAGTTACTGAAAAATATACTGGATTACGTTTAGTAATAAAACAGTACTTCCAATTATTAAAAAATATTAAAAGAATAAAGAATTTGAAAAATTATTATTCCCACAATTAAAAAATACAAAAAATATATTTACAAATACAAGATTGTACAACATAATCTTTTTAAATATCTTCGAATCCTTCAAAATCTGAATATTCACTGTCCGAATTAAATAATTCCAAAATGTTTTGATCGGTGATTAGTTCATTACTTTCATCACCACTGTCATCAGATGTGGCATCATCAGCACTTGTTGTGGAATTTTGTGAAATTTCGGCTGCTTTGAAGCCCGCCATAACAGTTTGAGAGCTAACGTCTTTCCACGCTAGCGACACCCAAGACGCAACGTCTTCATAAGTAGCTTTGCGCATCTTAACTGATTTTGTGTAAGAATGCAGCCCCTCAACCATCCATGTTTCCCAATGCTTTCTCACAAAAAAAAAAAAATTTTTGGTAGGATTAAAATCTTGCGTCGTATTATTTGTTTCCTGATTAAACAGGCTTGGGTTTGTATGTATGTAGTTCTACATTGGTTTGTTATTTCTGCTTAAATCACGATTTCACACCTAAAATTTGTGTGCAATTTTTATATGACATTTTAATCTTTATTTTAACTTGTATATATTTATAAATGTCTTCTGCTGTTTTTTTTTTTTCAGGCAGTACCATAAAGTGTGGAAATGCCACCTAAGCAAATACAGAAAGACCCAGTCCAGTGAAAGAAACACAGATTGCAGTGCAAAGATGGATATTACTATTAAAAAGTTATCCCCTGATACGATTGAAAAAGATAAATTTCTTCGTTTAAATCCACCTTTAAGAACGGTTGTTTCGGTAAATTTAATCCACAACCACACTATCTGCTCAGCTGCTGCTTTTAAGTTACTAAGAGTAACCGAAGAGGTAATGTGTAATTTTTAATATAATATTATTTAGAAGGTTCTGTATACATTAATTTTTGACTACTGTTTAGAGATGAGACGGGCTCAACTTTTGAATTTTACATTTTGATTTATTCTCGTACAGAAAAAATACGAATAAATTTTTTTTTCTTAAATTATTACCCATTCCATTTTAATGCTCTTTTGATCAGAATAAAGGGTAAACAGAAATCTTTTCTGTATTATAATTGTGATGGTTGCAGATTCATATCCAGTCTTGCCGCCAACAATCTGATTATATGTGGTGTGGTGCCAATCGAAGTATGGCACCATTAGGATATTTTTTAATAGGAATGTTTATTTATTATTATTTTAAAGATCTAATGCGAAATGAATATTTTCTTTTGTTTTTAGTCAACTAGCAGTAGCTTAAGGTTTGCAAATTTTTAGTGTTTATTGTGTGCAAGTTATAATCGTTCTTTATATGAAAATAATGTCATAACGAACTTTGCTCCTACTGCTTGATGTGCTCTTCACATTCATGAAGTCACCTTTATTTGTAAGTAAATATAATTAGCATGTATTTTTATTCCAATAGAAAGCAATCGAGTAGTGTTTCCTCTTTTCCTATAAAAATTTCAGATTTTTCAGATAACGGTCTCAAACTTTTAATTTAAGTTGATTTGCAAGGACAGAAGAATCCCGAAAGATTGTTTTGAAGGACGAATTGATTATAATTTAAGATGTACATCTTTTATAGAAAAACGTGCATGATTCTTTATTATAAAAATAGTAATTTCGATCATTTATTGAGAGAACAAATTTAATTTAATGTGTCTGTCAGATTTGTTTGTTGGGGAGACAAATAAGAGAATTCTTTTAAGAAGGTTTGGTATATATTTATTTGATACGAAATTTCTTTTTCGATGATATTAAATGTAAATAATGTTAATTTCATAAAATTAATTATGAGTTAGGAATTAAGTTATTTTTATTTCCATGAAAAAAGTTGTTAAAAAATGAGATATTACATTTAGAACAATTTTCAATATTATTTTTTTTTTTACATCTTATTGCATACTTTCTCGGGTTTAATATAGCCCCCTAGTTTAATAATAATGTTTATTAAATCAATATAATAAATATACAGTAATATTTTATATATATATATATTGTATTGCATACTTCAAGTATAGGGCTCGGGTGGGTTCAGGATCTGAAAAGTGAGCTTGAACGCATCTCTACTATTGTTATGTTTATGTCACGTAATCTGAATATATTTTGCTCTGAAATATTGAAAATACTGTATTTTTATTTTTAGGTTAAAAATAAATTCTTTGGCTATTTTGAAAACGGTATAACACCTGGGGATGCAATGTCGTTGCATGAAAATGAATTCTTATGCCTTGGGAAATATGAGGATATAACGGATTCATCTAAAAATCCAACTTCAAGACAAGTATATAACCTGCATGACATGTGGCGTGAAGAAAATTTAGGATCATGTAATGAGCCATTCGATAAATTAAAGGAAAAAATAGACATATATAAGAAAAAAGGTATTCGTACAATATGTTTAATATAAGCTGTAAAATAATTAAATATCTATTTTTGGTACTTTTCCCTTAGCTTTGCGGCAGTGTTATGTATACACACACATATATATATATATGTGTGTGTGTGTAAATATATATATATATATGCATATATATAATACTGGCTCTTGGCTAACTGAAAAGTTTCTAATTTTTTATATTAAATGATATTCATTTTGTAAAAAAATTTTTATAGACACCACTGTAATATTGGATGATAACAATTCATGGGCTGTATTAGTCGTAACAGAGGTAATGCAGAGGACACATAGTTTGCCATCATCGGGGGAAATAGCATTTATTGACTCATCTTGCAGTTGTGAAAGGTCATCAGCTACAGTAACTGTACTTCTGACTGTTACAAAAGCTGGAGCAATTCCACTTGCTGTCATCTTCCATGAGAATCAGACGGCATACAGTTATGAAAAAGCATTTCGTTTATTAAAACAAAATTTTCCTAAATGCTTTGGAGGAAATGAAGTAAGTATATTTCCATTTGTCTCCATTGAAGATTATAATAAGTCATATTTCTGAAAAATAAAATGTTTTTTGGTACTACTTCGTTATCCTGTCAACCAAAAACCTATATCGCCAATAATGGTTGATCGTAAATGTCACATTCACTTGACTTTAAGGAAGTTACATGTGTTTACGCCCTCGAGTGATTTTTATTTTGATGTTTTATTTGTATTTTTATGAATTTTATACTAATTTATTTGTTCTTTCGTTATTTAAAATAAAAATTATGTCAAATTGTATAATTTGGTGAAATTGGTTGATAGAATAACTTAGTAACTTTTTTTTTTTTTTTTGTACAAATGAAGTATATCTTATCTAGTAAATTATTTCTTTTTTGATAACTTATATTTAAAAAAAACATGAGAACAAAATTAATTGGTTTATGCAGTAGACCCCCTCAAATCCGCATAGCTTGGGACCAGAGGTTGTGTGGATCTTAGAATTTTGCGGATTTCTGGTCATTGCTTTGTTTACTTTTTTTTTTAAACGATAATTTGAATGTAATGATGGAATCAAAATTATAATAAATGCTTGCACTATAGTAAAATATTAAAATAAGTAAAGTAATAAACTAAAATGATAAGATATAGGATAATTTAAAAATTGATTAAATTATTAAAAGGTCAAGTAAATAATTAATAATGTATAATTTAATAAGCATAATAAAGAGGATACATTTTCCTTGTGTTATCTAATAAAACTTTCCTCAGAAAGATACTCTATTATTTCACACAAAAATAATAAAATAAAGCAGGTTTATTTCAGGTTTAGCAGCCTTAATAAAAAAAAAAGTTTGATACATAAATATTATTTGATGAAAAGATCGTGATTACCAGTGATATCAGCAAATCTTTTGATTTTTTGTTTTTTTCAGAAATAAATTTATACTTCTTTAATGAAAGCCATGAGTTCAGTCATATTATCGAGAATTACATATTAAAATACATACGAAATGATATAAAATTAAAAAAATTCTGTAATTTTGCCTCTATATCTGTACTGAAAGTTTCATTGTTTACATCTGCGATGATGTGCAGATTTGAGGCAGTCTACTATATCATCTTTCTCAGGAAATGTGAAATTAAAATAGCCATTTTTTTTTTTTTTTTTTTTTGACAGTAGATTCCTAATTATGTTGAGATATTAGAATTCCAATAAACTTAACTTTTGCTCATTTTTCAATTTTGATAATTTGTTCATCACTATTTTAATTAGGTCTACTATATATAATTTGTAATAGTTTTTCTCTTGTAAATCCTTGGCATTTTCTGTTTTTTAAAATATCTTATTTAGTTAGTTTTGTGCTTGAAATGGGCATGTAACTGAGAATTGCTTGTTTTGCTTTTACTATATAAGTAAGCATAGCTACTTTAACAATTAAAATTTTCTTTTAATCAATTGATGTGAAGAGAATAGCCTTAGAGCAACATATTGTTTAAATTTGAAAGTAAATACATGAAAAAACAATTCTATAATAATAAAAATTTCTATTTACTTTTTGTTAAGCCTAACCTTATAACTTTTACCCCACATTTTTTTTTTGTTGTTGTTTGTTTGTTTGCTATAAAATATTTATTTTATTTTATTTTGTAATAAAAATGCAGGAGATTATTCCTAAATAAGTATTTTATGCAATGTGCAACATAAAAGAGCTGAAACTTACCTTTTGTTTACTTTAAATCCAAACTTTTTCTGACTACCACAACAAAACTAATACATAAACTTAAAAATGGCTACTAAGTGTAACACTGCAGCAGCAAATATACTTTTTTCATTGAAAATCAAATCTCAAATATACTAATCTGGCAAAATTATTACTATTTGTATTTTTTATTGAAAACTATTGTTTTTAAACCTTGACCCTAATATTTAGTTACATTTGTAAACTGGTAATTTCATAAAACACTATGCTTATCTTCAAAGAAAGTTTCATAAAAATTTCTATTTACTTTTTGTTAAGCCTAACCATATAACTTTTACCCCACATGTTTTTTTTTTGTTGTTTGTTTGCTATAAAATATTTATTTTATTTTGTTTTTTAATAAAAATGCAAGAGATTATTCCTAAATAAGTATTTTATGCAATGTACAACATAAAAGAGCTGAAACTTACTTTTTGTTTACTTTCAAACTTTTTCTGACTACCACAACAAAACTAATCCATAAATTTGAAAATGGTTACTAAGTATAACAGTGCAGCAGCAAACATACTTTTTTCATTGAAAATCAATTCTGATATATGAAATATACTAATCTGGCAAAATAATTACTATTTGTATTTTTTATTGAATGAAAACTATAGTTTTTAAACCTTGACCCTAATATTTAATTACATTTGCAAACTGGTAATTTCATAAAACACTATGCTTATCTTCAAAGAAAGTTAGTTATCTGCTATCAAGTAGCCACCTTTTTTCTATCAACAGTTCAATTTTTATGTGATGTGTTTTATGTGATGATTACAAAAATAAAAGCATTTTTCAAGATATTCATTGCATATATGTTTTAAATGTTCTTTGTAAATAATGTTTCAGAAATATTATTTTTTAGTACTAGACAAAATTACTCATTGTTTTAAAATTCAGAAAATTAATTTTTGACTTGCATATTCCAGACCTTGAAATCTAAGGGTTCTGTCCAGGTTTTCATCCCAGTGTCCTATTTTCAATTATTAATTTTGTGTATATATTAAAGTGTGTAACTTTTGCTAAGGAAAAAAGAAAAATATAAATTTTAAAAGAGTGATTATACACTGCTCAAAACAATTAAAGGATATTTGAAGTTTTATATAAAATAAAGATATAAACGAAATTTTTTTTTGCCGAAAATAGAAGAAGAGAATCACAAATGCAAATTTTTCTGGTTTTCAAACTGTGGAGTATGCAAATTTTGAGTTCGACGTCAAAAACATCGCTTCAGCGGCAGCGAATGAAATTTGACTTTCAACTGGATAAAAGAGAATGAAGACAAGGATGATCGGCATTCAGTGATTGCTTTGTTTCGGTGAGTACGATGTCTCAGCGAAGTCATTTGACAGATTCAGAAGCTTTGAGAATTGTTGGTAGGTTAGAAGGGGGCCAAACTCAAGCCGAAGTAGCGCGAGCCATTGGAGTGTCACAAAGTGTCATTTCTAGGATCTGGAACCGTTTTTTGGAGAGTGGATGTGCAGGCCGAAGACCAGGGCAAGGTCGTAGACGGGCAACAATGCCCAATGAAGATCGGTATTTAGCGTTAACAGCTCGGAGACACCGAACCATGAACGCTACTCTTCTCCAACAACACCTTCGCTCGGCTACAGCCACCACGATTTCAACTCAGACTGTCCGAAACCGGCTCCATGCTGTAGGTCTGTATGCTCGCCGACCGATGGTATATGTTAGATTAACATCAAGGCATCGTCGCGACTGCAGGGAGTGGGCAACCGAGCATGTCAACTGGAGGAGAAATGAATGGAGCAATATTCTGTTTTCTGACGAGTCCCGTTTTTCTGTGCATCCGATAATAGGCATATTTTCATCTGGAGGTACCGTGGCAGTAGGAATAATCCCGCGTTCATGCACGAAAGTGTCAGATTTGGCGGTGGAGGAGTGTTGGTGTATGGTGGCATCTCCATTGACGGGCGCACTGACCTTTACATCATTCGAGATGGAGCTCTGACTGGTCGCCGATATAGGGATGAGATCTTCAGACCTATTGTAGTCCCTTATGCTGCAGCAATCGGAGATAACTTCATTTTAATGGACGATAACTGCAGGCCACATCGTGCAAACCTGGTGGAGGATTTCCTTTTCGAGGAAGGAATCGTTCGAATGGAATGGCCAGCGTGTTCTCCAGACATGAATCCAATCGAGCACGTTTGGGACGCTCTAGGAAGACGAGTTTCTGGCCGCCAACAACCCCCACAAACTCTACAAAAACTGGAAAGAGCTCTTCTGGAAGAGTGGGGCAGAATACCCCAACTCGTCCTTAATAGCCTCATTGAGTCCATGCCTCAAAGGTGTTCAACGTTGCTGGCCGCCCGTGGATGGTTGGTTGGTTGAATGATGTTTAATGGCACAAAATCCCATATGGGACATGCTGCGCCAAAAAAGAATAGACTAAACACATAAAAAAACATGAAGGGCAAAGAGAAAAGCAATCTGGATGGGGTTCTTTGAAGAAAACACCTTTTCTTATTCTTTTTTTCTCATATGCACAAATTGTGTTTTTTCTTTTAGTACATAAATGCGCAATAAAATGCATTTTTTTCTGCCAAACATGTGTAATTTATTCTCATATAACCTACTTGGCTGTCGACCATGTATCAATCAGCTAGGCCGCCCGTGGAAACCATACCCCCTACTGAAAATGATTTTCTTTGAAGAAAACACCTTTTCTTATTCTTTTTTCTCATATGCACAAATTGTGTTTTTTCTTTTAGTACACAAATGCGCAATAAAATGCATTTTTTTCTGCCAAACATGTGTAATTTATTCTCATATAACCTACTTGGCTGTCGACCATGTATCAATCAGCTAAACAGTTTACCAGATACAAAATCCACCTAAAACTGCAATATCCTTTAATTGTTTTGAGCAGTGTAATTTTAAGCTATGCATGAATAAACACACTAAACAGTTGAAGAAATATATATAATGTAACAATGTAAAGGGCTGTTTTGCTATAGAATTTTGTGAAGAGTCCGTTAACAGATTCAATTTTTTCCCCTCGACACTTGACTGACCCCTGAATCTAAAACAAAAATACATAGCTAAGCTGACATTTAAAAATTAATTATATAATACAAGTTGTATTAATCTAAATGTAGCACTGCATGGCCTGAAAGTTGAAAGAAGTGTTTTATTATTTCATTATGAAGCTTTAAGATTCAGAGTACAGGACATTAGATAGGCAAATTACCCAGTAGCAGAAAGTGTCTGCGACATATACATAAGGGACTAGAAATAATCTGCAGGTAAAATATTTTTACGGTTGATTGGTTGGTTGGTTGTTTGGAGTTTTATGGCACAAGGTCCCTTCAGGGACATGCTGCGCCAAGAAAAAAGTAAGGTGTAAAACATGGTTAGAATTTAAAAGTTACATTAAAAGAATGTATGAGATATATAAGTTATAAACAAAGTAAACTGAAGAAAGAAATGTGATGATACATGTAATAAAAATAATGTACAATGAAAGTCACAATACACAAGGTTTAAAAATCCAAAATGTAATTAAAAGACAAAGTATATATTTAAATTAAAAATCTCTAAAAGCTCTAAGGTTATGAAAAGTTAAAATTAATCCAAAAAACAAAGCATAACACAGTATAGTAATACTGCCTAAAAAAAAAGTTATAATTCAAAATTTAAAAAACTCAATAAAAAATCATGTAGGATTAAATTTTTCGAAAACAACATTTTCATCGTCATCAGAGTCATAACTGTAAGATTCCATAGCCTCTTCTGCATAGTTCAGTAACTGTTTGGTATCCTTTACATTTGTGATTGCTGGGCTCAGGCATGATTTCTTGTCTTTTCTCTTCACAGTTTTCCACTGTGAAGAGACTTGCGTTGGAGGTTTCTTCCTTTCTTTTTGCGCACAAGTTTTTTCATTAGCTTTCTGAGTTGGGCGAATTGGTTTCACCAATTTGCTTTTATCTGGAGCTGGCGTTTGTTTAGTCTTGTGTTCGGTTGATATTTTTGATTGAACTGATGATGTTCGGAGGGAATTAGCTTTCTGTAATGGTATTGGAGATGAGGCAGCCTTAGTTTCAGTCTGATGATTAGATGACTTTTTGGATCCAACTGGAGATTTCTGTGACTGAGTAAGTTGATATTCTATTGTAACTGGTTCTGAGGATGGTAGCCAACGTTCCAATAATGGGGTACCATAGCATTTACTACCAACAGACACGTCACGGGTTTCTTTAGTTGATTGTATAATACTTGAATTATTTGGTGGAATAGAGCAGTCGGTCTGGGTACTTATGTGCCTTACGGATTTTGATTGTTGTTTGAGTATACTGGAGTATGATGCCCCAACAGATGGGGTCCTGATTTCAACAAGTTTACGAGCTTCAGGGTAGGAGATTTTTTGGGTTATTTTAACAGCAAGAATTTCCTTTTCACGGATCCAATTCGGACAAGAGCGAGAATATGATGTGTGATCACCCTTGCAGTTTGCACAGCGTTCGGGTTTTTCACAAGTTTTACCATCATGTCCGACCTCTGCACAACGTGCACAGGTAACATTGCTACGACAGGTTGTATTAGTATGGCCATAACGTTGGCATTTAAAACAGCGGAGAGGATTAGGTATATAAGGCCTGACTGGACAGTTTAGATAACCGGCTTTAATTCTAGTAGGTAAACTATGGGTATTGAATGTGAGAATAATGTGTTTTGTAGGAAGAATTTGCCCATTTCTACGGATAGTGATACGACGAACATCTATTATATTTTGATCGCTTAAATTAGATAGAAGTTCTTCTTTTGTGGAAAATAAAAGATCTGGTTCAGATATTACACCACGGCATGTATTCAGAGTATGATGTGCTTTAACAGAAACAGAAAAAGTACTTATATTATTGGGATTTGACAAAAGTTCAGACTGCCTGGCTGAAGAAACCTCAACCAGTAAATCACCAGATTGTAATTTTCTTAGAGAATGACCATCCCCCAAGACAGACTGGAAAGTTTTTGCTATAAGAAATGGTGAAGTTTTTTTGAAAGAACTATCAGAGAGACTATCAGTGCGTTTAATAACAAAAAAACGAGTAAATAAGGACTGTACATCTTGTTGCTCTCCACATGGGAGAGAAGTAGAAGGAACTTTAGTATGTCCATCCATAATTGAAAAAAAATAGAATTCAGACCCCGGCCGCACCACCCACTACCGAGCCCAACAAGGGGATGCACATTCATGCACCAGTGCTAACCAGGGCCCATACGGTCACAAGACACTCCTATGCCAGTCTCAACCCTTAACGAGATGGCTAGTAAGTACTCGCTCACTTGATCCCCAGCCAGTGACAGAAGTCAGCTGACCAGCCGATTGATGCATACGAGACCAATATGCACCTCCCGTCTACCTGAAGCAGAGGCCAAAGCAGTGTGTTGGTTTCCCTCAACTGCCAGGATCCCCCTTTCCAGGGACACGGGTCGCCACGCACGGCTAACACGTGGGTGGTTTACAATTCTCTATGAGTCGATATACAGGATGATATCGGCTCATACAGAATTGCCCTCACCTCCGAAGAGGAAACCACAATGAGAGAGAAACAAAGAGGAAAGAAACACGAGAGAAATAAGAGGAAAAGGAAAAGAGACAGATCGCTCAGGAACCCGGGGTTGCGAAGCCCGTGAATACCTAAAGAAGGTATCCCCCTGGGGGGATTTTTACGGTTGAAGCGTTAATTAATTTAACAACCACTTACCTGTAGTGTTTTATTGCATTTTATAAATTTTTATTATTAATAATCTTAAGTTTTTGTATTAAATTATAAAGAGCTAAACATAATATATAAAGCAAAATAAAAGTTCAATGAAAAAGAATCTGCAAAAGAGAAAAGAAAATCTGTGACGCCGTCTCGAACTTTATGCTACCGAGGGCAATTATTTTTAAAAACGAAACAGAAAATTGATATACCGTAAAATTGTAACAGAAAGAAAATAAAGCAGCTTTTTATAATGTTAACTGAAAAAGTATGCAATATTTTTGCTTTTTTTGTAATTTAACAAATTTTTAACCTGACTAGTTTTTAAAAAATCAATGTTTTATTTTGTATTCAATTTATTTTTAGTTCATATTCATAATTAAACAAAGCTTGTATGTGATTCATTTCCAATATATTTTTTTAAAAAATGGTTAAAGGATTATATTTTTATTTCAACTATTCTTTTTCTTGTTTTTAAATTTGCTCTAGTCTCCTATTTTCATGACGGACGACTCATCTGCTGAGAAAAATGCCTTGAAAGAAGTTTGGCCTCTGAGTAATCAATTACTTTGTCAATTTCATGTTGCCCAAGCCGAGCGGCGTTGGCTGTTTTCTCATAATATTCCAATGCAAGGAAGACCTCGACTAATGAAGTTGTTTCAAAATGTAAGTTGTTTTCCAATATCTCTTCTAATTTATAGCATACATATTTATTCTATATACAGGGTGTCCAATAAAGGTGATAACATGGTTTGTTTCTGTATAAGAAGTAGAAAAATAATGTAAATTAGAAAGATGTTGGACATAGGAAAGTAGAGACTCCAACCAATATAATTTCGTCTCCATTGGGTGCTTTCCTATAAAATACAAAATTTATTTATGACTCTTGATAGGGGAAAAAAATTGCAAAGATATTCCTCCCTTTAAAAGCCCAATTCCTTAATTTTGTATTTCGTAGAAAAGATCGTTCATGGAGATGAAATTGCACTCATAGGATTCTCCACCTTATGAACATTTTTCTAATTTACATTATTTCTATATCTCTTATATACTTACGAAAATAAACTGTAACCACCTTTTTTGGACACCCTGTAATTAATAAATGTGTATTTAATATTTATACAGGATTCTACTTTTATCAATATGGAAAAGTCAGGGAACTTTGTGGAAATTCTCGAAAATTATGGAAATTTGTCGGTATGCAAAGATATTTGCATTTTCATGTTGCCAATGAGACTGATTTGTCTATTTTAAACACCATATTTTTTCACATGCTGATTCAACTTTCCCAATATTTAAAAGAAAAAATGCACGTGGTATGAATTTTCTGTGGGTAGCGCTTATATTGAGGCAATTTACACATTTTTGAAAATTTTAAATGATGCATTAGCATAACCTAACCAGGTGGCTTGCTTAATCCAGTTAGCTATCCCGTCAGATGTAGATATGTCTTAGAATTTCACATTTTTCAGAAACTGAGGAAATTTTCTCGTCACCATATATCCATTTACCACTATATGAAGTTGTTGGACTAAATTTATAAAACTGTCAACCAATACTTTATGAATATTAGACAATTTTTATGTTTTTCTTCCAAATGAGATATTAGCAAGCTCGATAAGTGGTTTATACGAGGAAGCAGCATGCATGAAAAAAATACCATATGTGTATTATTAATAATAGAAATCAGGAAAGTCTGATAAAGATAGTCAGGGAAAAATCGGGGAACTTTTTTTTAGAATTTCTATAGACACCCTGTTATAAGGTTGTTATAGTAATCAGTGGTAGAAATTGGGAAATAAAAGGTAGGCTTCAAGTGACGACTACTGTAAAAATGTTAGGCATCAAATTAAAATTTTTAGATGCAATTTCTAACATTCGTTTTTAACATTACTGTAACACTGTATGCTACTTTTTAGCAAAGCACAATACTTAATTTTATTTAAAATTATTGAAGTTCTTAATCTCTAAGATTATAATAATTGAAGCAACTGTAAAACTCATGTAAAGCTTTTTTAATTATTGCTATATTTAGAAATTAATAAAAAAAGTGCACTTAATCATGTAAAAAAAAAATTAAAACATGGTAACTTCTTAGCAAAACAAAAACAAAACTTTATCCAGTATTGATAATTACTATTGAACTTAGTAAAAAAATAATGCATCTACATTTGAATCAAGGGGGGATTCTGAGTAAAAAAAAATTCTGAAAATCACAGAAGGTTTTCTGAAAGGTAGCAGAGGGGCAAGGGGTGAATTTCCCTCCTCCCATCGTTAATTATCATTTTTTCCACAATATTTTGGTGAAATTTGCATTTGTTTTCGCGATCCTTGGACGGAATTTGTGGTTTTTTCGCAACACTTATTTGCTTTTTTTTTTTAGCCGATTCTTTGACGGAATTTTCAGTTTTTTTTTTTTTTTCGCGATCCTTTGATGAAATTCACATTTTTTCCCGCAAATCTTTGACGAAATTAGCATTTTTTTGCGATCCTTTGAAGCAATTTGTGTTTTATTCGCAATCCTATGACAAAATTCACTTTTTTCGTGATCCTTTGACAGAACCCCCCACCCCAATTTTTATTCACAAATATAATTATTTAATAGGTTATTGCCGGATGGCTAAACATTTCTACCAAAACATATTTATTATTTTACACAATGATTCATTCTTTTAATAGTTGAGTGTTTTAAAGGTATTTTTTTTTTCATTGAAAGCCTTTAGGAATCCTTGCTCTCTCTTGAACTCTGCTTGCCCTCACCTAGGATGCACCAAAAACCCTGAAACGATTATCTTTAGTTTTAGTCGTGAGATTCATCTGCAAATTTCCACTTTTTTGACATTTTCAATATCAACTTGGACTTTAGAGCTTAAGTTTTTTTAATGTAACAAGTTTCTTCATTGCAATTCATAGGATATGGTGGGAAAATAATAGTAATTTTGCATTCATTCCATATTGTCACATGAAAAAAAGCATGAATAAATTAATATTGCTGATGAATGTATCAAAATGTATTGTAATAAGTCTTTCTTTTTTTATCTTAATTTTAATTAACTTTTATAAAACTACCTAATTTACCCCACTATATCCTACTTATTGAATACTAAATAAATTTATTTACTATTATTTTAAACTTTGAAGGCATGTAATTTTCAATTAATTTGTTGTTTTAGCGTTTAAATAAATCACTAATTTTCATATTAAAATCCTAAATTTATAGACAGTCCCTAATTTGTTTCCTATGATCATTTTTTTAATTTACATTATTTCTCTATCTCTTATATTTATGGAAATAAATAATGTTACCACCTTTTTTGGACACCATGTATATATTTACCTATATATATATATTTACTTTGCAGGTAATGTATGCTGATACAGAGAGAGCGTTGGAAGAGTCTGTTGGTGCAGTTTTGAAGGAAGAAACAACGTATCCGCAATTTGTAGAGGTCTGAAAAATTTTATGAAAGAAGAAATGAATGGGTGTTGTTGTTTCGTCAAAACCTCATAACAAGGGGCAACAACACCAACAACTATGCAGAAGCAACAATTCGGATTTTAAAGGATGTTGTGCTTAATAGAACAAAAGCCTACAATGTTGTAGCACTGGTTGAATTTAGTATAATGGTCTGGGACCAGTATTTAACGAAGAAATTGCTGCATTTTGCATATATGAGGAACAAAAAGCCATATCTATTATATTCATCATTGTGTGCAAAAATGAAAGAGTATAATTTGAAAGATGTGATTGAAGTTGAAGAAAATATTTTTTTAATGCAGTGTCCTACAAATGAAAATATATCTTATGTTCTAATTGGAAACATTGGTGTTTGCACCTGTTATTCAGGCACGTCTGGTGCTTTGTGTAAACACCAATGTTTCTTAATTGAACATCAAAAGCTAAAACTGCCAAATGCTCTTCTAGTTAACAAAGGAGAACGTTATTTGTTAGCGTACTTGGCATTGGGTAGAAATAAAAGTCCAGAGCCAGATTTTTTTGATGATTTAAAGCAGCCAGAGCATGAAATTATACCTATAGAAATTCCTGATTTTGCAGACGCTGATGCCTCCACTACTGTTGAAATAGAAAATACCACCTTCTCTGAAAAAAAAAACATTTCAGAAGTTCGGAAATGCCAATTACTAGCAGAATTGGATCGCATTAAAAGTATTGTAACAGATGGAGTTGATGATGAGGTTGAAACACATCTATTGCACACTTTGCAAAAAGTAAAAGGCCGAAATGATTTGAAAAAATTGACATTTTTCAGATATGCTCACAAAAGAATTGATGTACAACCAACATCTATTGCTCGAAGACATAAAGGTCTTACAAAAACGAAAAAAAGAGTTCCTGCTGGCCGTCCTCCAAAAATCAATAAAATGCAAGTGTCAAAAAGAAAACATTGCTTAAAAGAAAATATTGTTAGCAATGTGTCAAATTCAAGATAATTGATGGAAGGTTCTGAGAAATAATAACATGGTGATCCCAGACAAATATAGTAAAAGCTCAGTTATCTTGCAGTCGTATAACTGGAAAACATTCAGAGTACTTCTTTATCTTTAACAAAGTTTCACATTGTAGCAAGGAAAATATTTTTCAGAGAAAAGAGCTCTTCAGTGGCAGGAAATTTTCCTTCCCATACAATCCTATGTCAAAATTTAGCCATGTTCATATACAAATTGACAAAGAACTTGGGAATTTTTTGGATGCAATTTTTTCCCTTGATTGAATAACAACGTTTTAAAAGATCACAATATTCCATAAAATAAACCATATTTTGTTTTTGCATGATTAAAAGAACCATATTTTCAATTATGTGTTATTAAATTCCTTTCTATTTTTTCCTTTAATTTGAAAATGTATGTACATTTTATAATTAAAAATAGAAAAGATTTTAATAAAACGAAATTGAAAAGGCAGAATTTTTTAAACATATTTTTTCATTGACAGAAACAAATTTCCATAAGTTTTTTGTCAATTTGTATAATTGTGCAGTCAAATTTTATCATAAGTTCGTATGGGGAGAAAAATTTCTTGCCGCTAAACTGAAGATGACCCTTAATGGCACATATAAATCGTAATAATTTAAAAACAAAATGATAAACTTTTATTTTCCTTATTAATCATCAAATTGGATTAAATTCTTCAGCAAATACAAGTTATAATAAATCAGACCATATACCAAATTTCTCTTTAAATATAATTTCGAAAAATGGATGTGTCTTCCAAAAAAGCCCACTATCTCAGCTATTCCAAACAGAGTTGATGACTATTTGCAGTTTATCTAGATAGAAGTCCAACATTATCACCTTGCATCTGATTTCTTAACTATTAGTGTTGACTCTAGAAGAAAAGGGTATTTGACATTTTAATATTTTTGCAATGAATGATAAGTATAATAGTATTGGGGTCCTGAGTATGGTGCCACATGAAACTTAAAACTTTAAGGGGTCAAAACCATAATTCTGAAATTGAGAAAATAAGAAATTATATTTTCGTGGTCACCATGGATTATATGTATATTGTTTTTTATTCATTTATTTTTTTATTTTTTTTTTTTTCCTGGATATAATTTCATGTATGTGCTCAAAAAGTTTAAAGTAGAAACAAACATCAACAACTTTGTAGTATTTTCTGTATATAAAGTGTATTATATTTTCATCAAAAGTGATGCATTATCTATCCAATCAATTACTTAAATTTTTATTACAATTTCAGTCAATCTGTTTTGTTCATTATTTAAATGTTGCATTTCTTGCATTTCACATTGGGATTTTCAGGGGAGCAAATTTGAAAGACTGGCAATTTTCTGTTAATGACTATTTCTCTAATCTTTGTTTCATTGTGGTTTTAAGTTGTGATGCAATGAATAATAGTCTGGCCGAATTACTGAATACCAATTATTCGGCCTAGTTATGGCCGAATATTTGGCCACTGAATAATGAAGTCATTTTTGTCTAAAAACAAAATGTAGTATGCACTATATGTACAATACTTATATATTGATACAGCATAAAAATTTTAACATGATTGATAAATTACTCTCTGATATAAAAATGAATAGATAAAACCCATTCAGGGTATGAAAGTTAAAGGGGTGGGGGGGGGTGTTAATTTCAAATAAAAATTTCATTATACATGATGAAAATGGCCGAATAATCAATGCATCTCTAGTTTTGAGCTTTTCTCTTGTCTCTTTAATTTTATTCACCATTTTTCTGATAACCAATTCATGAAGTGGAATGCAAAAAGCAAAAAAAAAATTGTTTTAACTTTAAGGTTATTATTGTGAGATTGATTTCAAACAGCAGTTAAAAACCTCGCATTGAAATCTGGAGTAAGTCTAAAAATTAGGAAAACATTCTGAAATTTAGAATAGGTAGGGCTGCTTTCCTACTTACAATAAATTAGTGAAATTAATTCAGTATACCTTAAATTTATTTTTTAATATGTTATGTCAATTAAGAATTTGATTTGCCTGTCCCAACAATAGGAGAAAAAACATTAGGGTTGCAACGAATACTAAAACAAAATCATATTTATAATAATGTTAATTGATATATTTTAATAATGGTATTTGTTCATTATGTCTTATGTGTGTATTTAGTGTTTCCATTAAAGAAATTAAAATGTTTATTAAATTTATAATACAATTTTATTTCAAACATTAAATACAGTAGACTACCTTTATAATGCAAACCTAAAAGCATGAGGTTGTGCATTATATAGAATTTTGTGTTATATAGATCGCATTTCACACATTGTTAAATTTAGCTTGTAAATATAATCAAATATGTGTAAACCATATCAAAATACAATATAGTATCTTTATATTGCATTCATTGTTACTAGGGGTTGTACAGATTATATATATTACTAAATTTTTGTGCCAAGTTTAAAGTATTTTGTGTAAATTTTCCTTTTTCAGTAATATTCCGCTATTAAATCGCGGTATATCATATTCCCCTTAAATCTTTATTTAACTGTTAAAATATTATTCTGTCTTAAAGAAAAAACCTACTTATTTCAATTTATTCTTTTATTTAAAATATCCAGGTGTAATTAAAATATTTCAAAGATTAAAACTTCGCAGACATAAATTCATTTCTTTTATCGTCTGAAGAGGGAAAAAGGGGTTATTTTTGCATAATCTTGACTACAGATTTTAACATTTGTTTATGCTTTAGATAGCTGGTGAGAGGATATAAGAATTTTCTAGAACAATCTTTTCAGCAGAGTATAAATACGAATGGCGGGAACCAGAGAGAAGGATATAGCATATAGTAGAGGAGCTGTGAGTTTAGAAGTTTTTTAGTTTTTAGCATGTAGAGGTGAACGTGGTGGATTGCAGTCGTAGCAAACTGGATATTCAATGTGATTGCTCGATGGAGGTAGTAAAATGTTGGATGAATACTGTTTATTATATGAGTAGAATGAGGAAGCAACGGTATCGTAATGGGTGATAGATGTTAGATATTAACGGATTAAAGACTAGAACGCAGTCAAGAGATGGAGTGATTTTAAACTAATTGTGACAGGAAGAATAGACTTTATTCTTTTTACCATGGAAGGAGAGAGCATCTTCCCTAGATTTAATCGAGAGTGTGGAAATAAAGTGAATAATGTTCCAAGCGACTGCCTTATGTTAATTCTTCATTTTTCTTTAGTATTTTAAAACCAATCGGCTGCTACCTGTGTTGTGTAGGAATGGAAACCCTCATTTTTTTTTTTCGACAATACAAACTACTTGCCGTCAAAACGTCACTTTTTTTTTTTTTTTTTTTTTTCATAATATAGATCATTTCACACATTGAAAATTTACTTTTATAAACATTGTCCAAATACATTTGAACCAAATCATTCAGCTGATTTTTTTCATTTATCGATAAATGTATTACATCTTTCGATCCAATAGATTGTCTCGTGAAGGTATTTTCCTCGTCGTCTCATGCTGAAATTTATTTAAAATGGCAGCTTTGATGATGTTTTCTGAAAGACATACATTTATCCAAAAGTGAAAAAGAAAAGTCTATTTTGAATAATTTTGAGATTCAAGTCTTAAATTTCATGCTATTATCATCAAAGTTTCACCTTTGATTTTGATTCAGGAATTTTTTTAAGATCTTCAACAGGTTTTTCAGTTTTAGCAATTGCTTCTCACAATAACTCAGTGAATTTGAGGTTTTTCATTAACCTGTGGAAGATGTTAAAGGATACCTGGATAAAAATCAGATATTAAAATTCCTGCAAATAATGTCCAGTGGCTGTATTTTGCCCCTATCATTATAATAGACAGTTAAGATAAATGACTTGACAAAGCATTACAGTAACCTATATATATATATATTTTAATTTAGTTCCTAGGATCAATGTATTAAATATCTGTCAAGTTTGTCTTAACAAATTTAATTTTTTAAATAAAAAAAGACTTAATTGCTTGCTTTAAAAAAAAGTTCTGTGATGTGTCTAGAATGGGATATGAACACGAACTGAATTCATAAGAGTTCTACTTGAAATTGGTTGTTTACTCTTGAAATCAGATAGTTGCAGTGATGTCACTGCCAACTACACTCAATAATGACAACACCAATTGTTTTTTCTTGTGATAATTTAAAATTTAAGTTTTGTAAACTTAAGAAATGCTTATGTGCAGAGTTAATATCAGAAAATAAATAGCAAATAATCATGTAATGCATTTTCTGTCCATTTTATTTGTTAAATGTTAATAAAATTTATATATGGAAATTATTTTGTTTCAGAAAATATAAATAAAATATTTCTATGAAATTAAAAATTTGTTTTATTCTTATTTATCATGTACACATTTTATTAAAAAAAAAATATATATATATATATGTATACATTTTTTAAGCATCTATTCTTATATTGTTAGGATGAGCGAAGTGAATCCTTTACTAGGCTACACAAATTACATTTTGTCGTACATTTTACAAAAAAAAAACTTCAGTATTTAGACTTGAAATTAAACATAAAAATAAATTATGATCTGTAAATTTGCACATTTTTTTTTTTTTTAAGTATAACCTTGTAAAATAAATTAAAATAACTTTTCTATGTTTTTCCATTACAAACAAATTTTTGCAAATAAAAGATGAAACACGTATATTTTCAGAAGAAAAAATAAGTCATGGAGTTATTAATCATGATTCTATCTATAATGACTTAAATAGTTTCACGAGTTCTTTTATGAAATTTTTAAAATATCTTTTTTATGAAAATTATAGCATATAAAATCTAAAAATTCAATTATTTACATTCAATTATAAAAGTATTTTTCAGTGTTAAAAATTCAAATATACAATTTATTCTTATTATGTGAAATTATTTATGCAGACATTTTATTTAAGTTTCAAGACTACATGAAACTTAAAATTTAAGAAATCAATACCATAAGTCAACTACTATAAAGACTGACATGTTTGCCAAATTTAGTATTTTTAAATCAATGGTAAAGAAATATATATATTTGGGCCCTGTGTATGAGGCTTTAGGGCCACATGAATTTTTCAAATATAAGAATTTATCATCATAATTCTACACTATTGATTCAGACCGACCTTTTTACTGAATATGGTATTTTGCGGACAGGTAAACTTTTTTTTTAAAACAGGCCCATATGAAACTTAAATTTTATAATAAAACCTCACTCCTTCCCGGCCCAGATCTTCTGAAAAAATTAACCCCGGGTTCAGGCACGATGTAGCTGTCCGATGCCGATCTTTACACTGCATATGTTATATTTCTGTATTGATGTTGTCAAACTAGCATCAGCTTGTTCAGCACTATTATACTTATTCATAGTCATATCCATTGAAAAAAAAAATCATATTTTATCGGCTTCGTTTAAATTTTTCTATCGTGCTGGTAGGCCTACTTAATTGTTTGATCGGCCCGGCTGCTCCGTTTTATTTTTTGTCAGCCTGGCCCTATTTTTTTTTTTTTTTTTTTTTTAATCGGCCGACCTCTACCCTGAATAGAGAAACAATGTAAAACCAAAATTTGTATGAGTGTTCTGTTCAATGTAGAGATTTTAGATTGGAGAGGCTGACGTCAGCTAATGGAACAAATTTTAATTGGTAAAATAAAGCTGTTTATGAAAGTTTTGGCATTCCGTGTTGTAGATTTAACAGCGGGTATTTTGCGCTTATAGTTTACTTTAGGCGGCCGATACAATATCCTTTTTCAATGCTCTTACAAATCATCCCTTCTGTAGAAACTATTACATATTGGACAAAAATTGTGTGTTTTTTCGGGCCATAGAACAAATACTTTTTATCTAGACTATCTTGTAATCTGGATACATCCTCATGAAGAAGCTGAATTTTCGTAAAGGGGAAGGGGATGGTGAAAATAGGCTAAATTTTTACTTTTTCAAAGATTGAGAGGGACGGGCCTTTCCCTGCACCCCCTTCATACACTCGTGTCTAATCACATACTGAATAAATAACTGTGATGATTGTTAAGATTTGTTCCTTTTAATTGAGGACCCCAGAAGCCAAGGGATACAAGTGACAAAATTTCGATTATGAATAAATTGAGTTGAAAATTGAACACCAATAGTAACTGACTAAATTAAAATATGAAATTGTTGCTTATTTCATAGCAACCTATGTTTTTTTTTTTTTTTTCAATAACTGTGAAAGGAAAGTGGAGTACAATATTTTTTAAAATTTAAGTAGAGATAGAGCTTAAGCAGTTATGTTGTTTGAAGACTTTAAGTAGTTGACCTCTAGAACGCAGCACAGAATTAAAAAATCGCTTATATTTCTTTACCTCCAAACAAATATCCTTTTTTCCAGACAACCTGTACATTTAGCTCAGTTTCTTCAATGTTGTCACTTATATCCCTTGGCTTCTGGGGTCCTCAATTCAGAACATAAAATTGAAAGTATTGAAATATGAGCACTTATTAGCATTGCATATAATCTTAGATGCTACAAAGACTAGAATGGCAAAAAAAGTTCAATTTAGACATAAATAAGTTGTGAGCTACAGTGATCGCTGTAATATGAACGGAAAGATACAGATTTGTGAAAAAATGAGTTTTAAATTCCCGTGCTATGCGCAATTAACCGGCCTGCCCAGCATTGTAAATGATGATACGCCTAAAATCAAATGTTGAATTATTTTATATTTCCAAACGAACCTAGAGATAGGGGAGAGGGGCGCAATGTCTTCAGCAGTATATACTCCGGACATACAATGCACTGTCCAGTTTGTTATAATTATATATTTTTAAATGAAAAATTTTCCAAACGAGCCTGATATTGTCAGCAACACTTTGGCATGGTATAACCTCGAATTTGCATGATTTTTTATTTTTAAATAAAAATCTATTCATACGAGGCTCAAGTGTGTCTCTCTGCTTTCTGTACCCTACACCGGTCTGATTTTCCAAGCGAACCTCGAATTTGTATTTTATTTCTGTCATTTAGATGTATAAAAGTTTCAATTCTGACCAAAAATTCTTGATAAAACATAAATAATATAAAATATGCAACATCCTCTCACTTTTTAAAATGCAAAATTATATTCAAAGCATAAATCTCCGAGACGGGACACGATATCTAGAGAAAACTTGCACTGAGAGAAAAAAAATATTTCTGGCGAATCCTTGAAATGACTTCAAGAAATTTTTTTTTTTTAAATAAATATTTTTTCACACCAGAGATATCGTTAGATTCGTAAAAAATACTAAAACTGTATTAATAGATGTTTGGTGGTTTGTTTTTTTAGTTTAAAAGAACGGAAAAACTTGAAAACTGACAAGAATTGCCGTCATATAGAAAGGTAAAAGAGTAACAAAAGATACTGTTGGAATCGGAAAGATAATACAGTTTTCTTTCTTTTATCTTTTTTTTTTTTTTTTTGAATAACTCTACAGGGACCAGGCCATCGTAATTTCAAAATGCAGTAAAAATCACTCTGCGCTTTCGTCAGTGTGAAGAACCGCTTAACGTCCGGAGAAATGCAAACGCAGAGGCATGATTGCTTTGAAGAAAGAAAGCTCGAAATTTTGCGATTATCATTATGGCTTTTAATTATATTTCGGCTAATTATCAAAAAATAAAAAATCTGAGCCTCAGGTGCATTTGGATCTGCTATCGTCTATCCTTATCCAAATTTTTTTACCTCTATGGATGGTAGATTTTCTTAACCATCGGCAACACATGCAATGTATAGACAAACATCTTTTAGATATGCAAATTTCAGATTACAAACAATTTTCTTTTATTAGTTATGAATGCAATCTATTGTTATTGTATTGTATTATTTTTTCTGCGATAATGAAATTTTACCGTTCAATGCAGCATTCTGATACAGATAGCTTTTATTTTCACAGACTTTACTGTGTTTCGAATTTCATTTACATAGCGGCCAACCTTCCTTATTTTTCAAGCGATTTAAACATGTTTGGAACCAGAAATTTTATTTACTAAATGAAATAAAATACGAACCCTATAGAAACAAGACACATTTTATTAAATAATTTTCTGGTTCAAAAAACTTTATTTGATCTGGGATAAAATTCCAACAGTACGGCAGCTACGCATTTATCGAAACTCATAGAATTTCTTTTATAATTTATTTTGGCAGAGGGGGGGGTACAGAGCAGCAACACAAGTTTTGCACACAGGCGCTGAATACTGTTGGAGCGTCCCTGTCACAATGGGAGGGGAGCCTCCCCCTCCAATATATGTGAACTTGGGAAATTTGAGCTTAGAGTTGGGAAATTCTAGATTTTTGAAAGACTTATTTTAAATAATAGTAAAAAATATGAAAATTTTATTGTTTTGCTAACTACCTTTCTGAGTTCTGTACAGTAAACTAGTTAAATCGTCAAAAGAAGTGCAAAAAGCAGCCAGACTCAATTTGTCATTGTGTTTCTCTGTGCTACGAAAATATCATACATCTACCAGACCTGAATTTCCTGACTGTTGTCCATCTACAGCGTCTCTAATCTATTCTCTTTATTTCTTCCAAAAAACTTTGTTCCTTTCTCAAAATAACACGATGGTATTTTCATATGAAGTGCGATTATAACTCGTGCACAATAGAAGACAAAAAATTTGCAAGCCTTAAAGTAATGCTGGTTTTCTCTAAATATATGTAATTTTTCTAGATTTAAATCTTACATTTATTGAATGTTTGAAATTGCTTCTTTAACTATTTAACAATTGGGTATCTTCTTATTTTCATGCTCAATGATTCCAAGATAGGAAAATAGAAATTAATCTAGTTTTGATTTTAATTATTTAAATGAAAGAGGTGTATTCAAAATTCATTACAACAAACCAATAATTATAATTTTTGTGTTTTCAGTTTCAGTATTTTTTTTTTTTTTTGGTTCATTATCATAAACACACATTGCACATATCATTTCAGGTGGAAAACAAAGCAATTTTTTTTCATTTCCCCCCCCCCCCCCCGAAAAAATATTTGTATCTATGCCTCTGATGTCACATGAGAGGGGTCGGCCAAAAGTTAGAAAAATGCTCCTCTTTGAGTCTACTGCTACGCCTCCTGGAATACATCTGGCCATTCCCCCTCTTTGAAATACCATTTGCAGAAATGTGTTACTGTGCACAGTGACTATATAGTAAAGGACTAATAAAAAGTAGCAATTTCATAAATTTCACTTAATTATTTCTATGTGAGGGCAAAAACTTATTAATATTCCCTCTTAATTTTGAAATACTGGTGTTGACTGATCTGTATGTTAATTTGGTATTTTTACGATGAATAGTAAAAAATAAATATAATCGGGCCCCAGGGCCACATGAAACTTAAACTTTAATTATTTGACACATACTTTTTCTACACTATTGGTGCAGTCCGACTTTTTAGTGAATTTGGCATTTTTGTGGCTATGAAAACCTTTTTTTAAAGAAATAGGGCCCAATATGTGAGGCTTTGCTTATGGGGGGGCAAGGGCCACACGAAACTTAAAAATCTGACACAGGTATGAACAACTACAGTGCATGTCCATCTTTCTGAAAAATTTGGAAGTTGTTGTATAGTTTTCAAATGAATGTGGATATAAAAACGTACACTTAACAGCCTAGGCCCCCTTCAACAGAGAAAAATTCAATATTTGATGTCATTCTCCAATAATTCTCTTTCACATTAAAAAAGAATTTTATGGCCTAGGTTTAAAAAACTAAAACTAATGTAATCATTAATCATGCATGATCAATGATTTTAACAATTACAACTAATTCAATCATTAACCAAGATTAACGATTGCAAATTTAATCATTAATCATGATTACTTGATCAATCGTTAGTTTTTAATATTTTTTGGCCAACTAACCCTGTTATAATAAATTTATGATGGTCTTTGAAAGTTTCATATTTTTTTATTAAAACAATAATTTGAACTTTTGAAAATTATATTTTAAAAGATGTTATAACTTCTTAAAATTATGGTATTGCAAAAACATAAGATTAAAAGTATAAATAAGTGGGATTGTATAATGTTAGATTATCAAAACTGATTTCAATGAATTTTACTTATTCGAATGACTCTTACAACTTTGTCAAATTTTCATATAAAGAAAGCTTTATCTTTTCTCATTGTAGATGTTTCACCTAGTTGTCTCTAACTAAGAATATCCCTCATGTTTGAAAAACTAGATTTTGTATGATTTATCAAATTCTCAAAATTATAGACATATTGTATTGCAATATTTCTTTCTAGATTATCATCTAGAAATGAGTATTGAACAATATAAAACAAACTAGATAAAAAGATTACGATGTCTTTAATCCAAAAACCAAAGAAAAAAAAAATGCTTTAATTTCTGAATATGCATCATACTTGTGAAGATACTTTAAATAAATAGGCAGTTTCCTTGAAGTGTAAAAAACGTATTTATATTGAACTCTAAAAACTAGATTTTATATTTTACTGAAAATTACACTTCCTTGTTATTCATATTTAATTTCTTTTTGTCTGTATGAAAACATAAAATCATATCATAACTGCTTTTTGGACTTTTTATTTGTGTTCAATTGATAGCATTTCTAAACATCTGAATTTATCTAAAAAAATTTTTAATTAAATTTCAGCCTCGAAAATCACTCTTTTGTTTTGATGATTGTAAACAATCAATGTAGCAATTTGGAATAAAAATTAAAAATAATAACTATAATATTAGTGGTAAAATTTTAATTTTTGTTCCTGCAATTAACATTGTGTTTTTGGTACATCAATCAGACCAATTGTGAATTTAAATATAACTTTTTTAAAAATATAAATATGAATTTTTTTTTAATATAAAAAGAAGCTGTTTCTTAATATATAATAAAATAAATATAATAAGCAGGAGAAGAAAAAAATAGTGATGCATAAAAAATATAGAGTTAAAAGCTTTTAGTTAATATTTTCTGAATAAGTATTTCAAAAAGGCATCTTTATCCAATTACAAAGTAACTAAACTAATAATATATAAAAAGAATCTGTTTAGTTAATGTATAATAAAATAAATATAATAAGCAGGAGAACAAAAAAAATTAATAATAATAATAATGATGCATAAAAAATACAGAGTTAACAGCTTAGTTAATATTATCTGAATAAATATTTCAAAGAGGCATCATTATCACGTTACAAAATAACTAAATCTAATAATATATAAAAAGAAGCTGTTTAGTTTATAATAAAATAAATTAATAAGCAGGAGAACAAAATAATAATAATAATGCATAAGAAATTTCGAGTCAAACTTAACATAATATAGTATCCGCATTTTAGTGTGATATAGTTTGAAGAAATATATCTAATACACAATTTCTATTTATTATAAAGTTTGAATATATAAATATTAAGCTTAAAAATTAAATAATCATCCTCAAAAGAATCTATATAAAACAAAACACTTAAAAACATATTTAAATTTGTACAATAAGTTATGTAAGAAAAATAATGACAAAATAGCAAGTTGTTGAGAATATTATTTGCTTAAATACGGATGGATAATTCATCAGTCGAATTCCGGATTCGTCCATGTCAGTTCGCTGGTTCCACGAAGCGATAGGGTTGCTTGCTTTGTTCAAATGCCAAATGCGGAACCAGCTGCCGGGCTGCAATTTCACCAAAATTTGGCGAAAAGTTCCGCAGTACGGAAATACGCTACGACGTTTCGTCACGATGTCCTTCGAGAATCTTCTTCTACTGCTCCGTGACTGGTTTTTCCTTTCACCCGGTTCATATAAGTAAAGATGTAATATCTTTCCCTTCACCTCTTCCACCTCTTACTTCTTTGCTTTGCTTTAGTATTTTTAACAGTGTTTCGTTGGAGGAATTTCAAAGTGTGTTATGGCGTTCGATGTTGACATTTAAGTTCATTTTATATATCTTCATATAAAAGCTGTTTTCTATATTTCTTCATTCAACGTTTTGCCGCCGATCACGTATTCATTTAAGTGTGCCATATTGTTTTATCATGGGCTCTGGAATTGCTGATAAACTTTAAGTGTTTTCTGAAACGAAGGACTGTGATTCATCATGAAACGTGTCGGCAGATGTTATGGATGTAAATCTTTATCTTCAGATATCTAAATGTTTTCCGTGCTGCTCTTTAATCAGTTGTCATTTAGATAGAAGCTGGTAGTGTTTGGTGTATTGACAAGAATGTATATTTTTCATGAAAGCTCCGAGATCGTATGGCCACTCGATGATCCTGTTCTTCATATGTCATGAGGGTTTGTTTTACTTTATTTTTGTTAAATCTGTTTTAATAGTTTAATACATTTATATATAAACTTAAGATTTACTTGTTGTATTATATTATAGTTAATCCGTATTTCTGCTTTTTGGTTTTTAATAAACTTCAGTTTGTTTTTAAACTTTCTTGTAATTATTAGCTTAATTATTAACAGCTTATGTTTCCATTGTGTATTTTTGCTCTGCTAACTTAACTTAAATTTAATCGACATCAGTAAGAATCTTGAAAAAACTTAAAAGAAGACAAAGTTTACTGTATAAAATATATAAATCAGATTCTTTTTAATTAATTGAAAAATTCCAGAAATTGTCTTCGATATGCATGACTTCAGGCAAACAGGTACTTTCCTGTCAAATCTTGTGGCTGTGAGGACAGCATTGTTTTTTCAGAGTTCAGCACGTGCGCATACACACACACAGAGAGAGACAGACAAGCACCTATCTTTATTATTACAGTCGCATCATGATAATATAATTTTTATCATCTTGACAAAATTTAGTGTATGTATTATCATGACCTGCTTTACCTAATACATTGGACACATTCTGAGGTAAAAACATGAATTATTAACGAATATTGCAATTATTTATAATAATATAATTATTTATATGCACTTTCCTCCAAAATTTCTTGGGTATCCCCCGGTGATCCCTAAGAAGTCATGGAGTCACATTCTGAAAAACTTTCGTGGGTATGTACTGGTGTACAGCATGTATTATTTGAGATTTATCATCCAGCAAAATTTCATCTCCAAGACATTGGCATAGATAATGTTAGGTCTCATGCAATGCCCCTGTGCCTATAGAAGTTTCCAGCATGATTAAAGGCCTTTTTTAATCTTTATAAGAAGTTAAGGTGCCAAAAGGTTTCACAATTCTGAACACACTTAGTCACTGTCTTATTTCACTTCAGCAAGGAGATTTACATATTTTTTTTTTACCATTAGATTTAGTTTTGATGTTTTGAACCCCTTCTCCATCCGCTCACGCAAACAGAAATCGTGTTTGAGTCCTTTTTAAAAGAAATACCACACAATTATGAATTCTAAGAGAAAAACCTGTCTAAGAATGACATTTGACCAGTTTCATGGGGTTCCGTTTTAGCAGGTTTTACTATATGATATTGTTTGTATCCAACATATCCAGATTAAAAAGTCTAGGCACCCTTCCTCTCCCGTTAAAAAGGCTGGTTACGCCTATGAACAGAAATTGCCAAATGGCCAAAAAAAAAAAAAAAAAGCTGAAAAAGCACATGTATGTCTACAGCTCAGCATGGATACAGTATTATTTATCTTTATTGACGAATTATTAACTGTCATCTTATGGCTGAACTTGAACAAAGATGTCGCAAAGGTACTTTGTTTATTTCCTTGGAGATTTTAGTTAGTTACATCGCATAAAAGACATCCCTCTATATAAGAGACATTCTATAAAAGACATTTTGGCTCTTCGCAGACAAAAAATGCTTAGAGCTTTTGAAAATTGCTTCACATTAACAAACTCATTCAAACAAAATGACAATCAGCAAAGACAGTATCGAAAGACTATATTCGCTTTGCGTGGGTCAAGTTTCAGACTACTCTCATCCCTTATGCAACGGTGAAAAGCTACACTGATTCAGGCTCAACTTGAATGATTTCAAGATGCTACATGTCTTTTTTCCAAAAACAAGCAAGCGAAAGAACATAATCAAGAAGTACTTCTTAAATCAAAGTGGTCAATGACAAGAATGTTAGCAGACCACAATAATTAAAAGTAAGATGTAGTGAAGATGATCACATGTTTGGACTTCAGGCTGGACTTTTTCAGCAACTTGATGCAGAGTTATGTTACATACCAATATCTTGATGGAGTGGGGATTGATAAGCAGTGTACTGAGTACAGTAAAAGATAGTGTCTATGACTAAAAATTTCAACCTCCAGGCTTGCCACAGGCAATAATGTCTCATTTTGTTTATTATCATGCCACAAATTAGCATTTGAGCATTACCTGAGGCAACTGATGACTGAATTAAACACTAGAAAATGAGGATTTAATAGGTGTTATTTCAAATTTAATATTGTACAATTAAACAGTAATCATGGATATTAAACTTTTTTTTTAAATTTTAAAATGTTATGTGTTAAGTTTATACGACTACATGCTCCAACATTTCGGCCTGACGGATACTAGTAATAAGGTACTACTTAGTTATCCCGTCGACCAATTTCACCAAATTGGCATAATTTTTATTTTAAATAATGAAAGAACAAATAAATAAGTATAACATTAATAATAATACAAATAAAATATTGAAATAAAAATCACTTGATGACGTAAACACGTTTAACTCGCTTAAAGTCAAGTGAATGTGACATTTACAAACAACCATTATTGGCATTTAATCATATAGTTTAGTGATAGATTTATGGTCAACGGGATAACTAAGTAGTATAAAAATAATAATAATAATACATTGCAATAATTATGTTATTCCACAAAGATATTGAATTCAAGAAAATTCTATGCATCTATTCCAGTTTCAAAACAATAAAATAATGACATTTAATGAAGGTTTTGCTCTAGGCCAGAGAAATACTTTTTAAAGAAACAAAGTTCTGTGACTCAGCAAGGACTTGTGACTTTTTGTAGACTGCAAGTTACAATTCATTAACATAAATGAATGCTTTAAATCAGACCCATTGATGGAAAGTTAATTAAAAAATAATAATATATTATTATTAAACACAATTTATAACTAATTTATATGTTTAAGTGTATAATTTAATTGTTTTTAAAATTTAATAAAAAATATTCAAAAATATGAATTAAAAAAATGTAAAAGATGAAACAGATGTGATCTATAATTCACAAAAAGTCACAAATTCACACAACTCTTGTAACCAAGCTGTGCAAATTACTGGTCTTCTACTATTAAAAAGTTGAATCCAGGATTAGATGAAGTTATATATAGATTATACTAATTTTCAAAATAATGGTTTCTAATTTTTAAGAATAGGTTAAATTTTAGCTGTCCTAATTTTTAACTTTTCATTTAACACATTGTGCTAAAAGAAGTACCTTGACTAAAAAGACAGAGATGGCATTAAAGGAACTGAGATGCCATAGTCTGTCGATGGAAAAAAATACAGCAGCTGTAGAAAGAATGGCAGAGGATATTTCTGAAATGACGAAGTCAATGAAAAGCATTGCACAATCACTAGAAGTTATAACTAACTATATTGTTAGTAAAGATGATTGATCATTTTAAATACAGTAGACTCCCTCAAATCCACAACCCTAAAATCTGCATATCATCGCAGATGTAAACAATGAAACTTTCAGTTCAGGTATAGGGGTAAAATTAGACTTTTTTAATTTTTATATAAATTCTGTATGTATTTTAATATGCAATTCTCGTTAATATGACTGAACTCATGCTTTTTCATAAAGGAAGTATAGATTTATTTCTGAAAAAAATTCAAGTTATTGCTGATATCACTGGTAATCACAATCTTTTACTAAATACAAGGTGGTCATAAAAAAAGCTTTCCCAATATATGTACCCCTAGAGACCTAACCGCTCAATCAATTGAAAAAAAATTTCAGATTTAGTTATTTGAAGGTATGTGTTCAATCTTGATGATTTAAAACAATAGATCTCTTACAATTACAGTGAAAAAAATTTCCAAATTTTCGAATGGCAACACCCTTTTTTTTCCTGTGCAAATTCATCAGTGCAATGAAAAACCATAAATGACGTTGGAACGATACACGTATGACTAAAATTGCCGGTGTAATATCGTGGCATTCAATCCTAATCAGTTCCTATGTAACGTAATATTCAGCAGTCTAAAACAAATGATTACATTTTTATTTTCCCTATGTGTACAGAAACATAACTCAAAAAAACGATTTTGTAAAAGAAGCTCATATGCATTGTACAAAGATTGGTTTGCCTGCAAATTGTAAGATAATACTGCTCTTAAATAATTGTGGTGCACACCCAAAACTATTACAAAAAGACAACACCTCTACATTATACCTCCAAATACAACTTCTCTTATTCAACCGATGTATCAGGGGATTATTCGTAGAATGAAGTGCCAGTATAAAACAGAATTATGCGCAGAATCATTGCCTCAGATTTCAGCCAATATTGAAGAATATAGGAAACAATTTACAATCAAGGACAGTATTTTTCTTTTAGCTGATGCAGATGCATGCAACTCTGTGTCCAAAAACACTTTAATTGGTGCATGGCATAGTTGTGGCCAGCATCATTATTTATAGATGGCGATGATGCTGATGTTGACTTTGGTGGTTTCAAGTTAGATACTGAAAAACTGAAGTCTGCAGAACTTTGAATTTTGCAAAAAATTCATTAGCTGTTGTACTTGAGTACTTAAACACAGACAATCTAGTTGAATGGATGTCCTCAAGTTCAAATTGTAGAAAATTTCACAGATGAGGGAATTATAAATGCTACTCTTTCAAACGAAACAGAAAATCAGGATAACTCAGAAACAGAATCCAATGATGAAGTTGAAAGAGTAACTATGAGCACGCTCTGGCTATGGCTTACAAATATCTAGATTATCTTCAGAAACAGAATTTTTCTTCGGAACAAGAAATAATGACTGTACATAATACTCCCCCCCCCCCCCCCCCCCGAAAAAAAAAATACTAATTCAAAAATCAAAAGTTGTGAAACAAAACTAATTGTAAAATAAAAATTTGATTTTTTTTTTTTTAATATGTGTTTTTAATTGAATACTATATCAATATGCTACAATATCTTCCTTTTTTACCAATTAATTTATGCATTAATAGTTAATTTACCGTAAAATTGCAGAAAAATAATGTAAACAAAGTAATGATCTATAATCCGCAAAACCTCTGGTCCCAAGCTGTGCGGATTATACAGAATTGATTGTAGTTCATATTTTGATTTTTCCTCAACAATAGAAGCAATTCATTTATCATTTTATTTTTATTGTAAAACAAGGCAGAGTAGTACTAAGAAAACTTTCAAGAGCAAAGATTAACATCAATATTTGAAGAGACGAAAGAAAAACATTATTCCTTTATTTTGAAATGAATAGCGAAAACATTGCATCAATCTCTCATCATCACTCTATGTTCTAAAATTTTCAAGTTGTGTTTCATAAAATGAAACATTTTTACATATAATATGGGTAAGTAGAGACCCTCTTTTATAATTGTATCTTAAATCTGTGAAAGAATTCCTCAATATTCCTTTCTTTTTATTTCTTTTGCATTAAATTCGCTGCTGTTGGCTATTGACTTAAAATTCAAATAAAACAAATTTGATACATTTCTTTTAGGTATAATATTTGTAATTAATCATTTTATCTATTTATCTTGCAGGAATGATCTAAGTGAAATCGAACTGTTATCTACAACTGATGTAGATATTTGGAATATAAAAAAGACACATATTGAAGAGATGTTCATGCCTGTTCCAGTGTCGGATTTTTGTCACGTTAACTATGTGCCAAGTGACACCGAGGCCATTAATACAGACAACACCTTAGCAATGCTGCTTGCAGCATGCCCTGATAGTGCTTTGACTAAGCATTTTATACCCCATAAGAGAAAAACTGATGAGCAACATACTTCAGAAGAATCATACAAAAGGTAATTATTATGTAATAAGCTTTAAAATATAGTAACAATTGTTTTACAACAGAGGTCAACATAGACAGGTGGTCAACTTTACAGGTTTTACTGTATCTAGGATCCAAAATTTGGTTTTTCAAGTAATTTCATTCATTCATTTCAATCTGTGATTAATTCAGATGTTGGCCTGAGCAGAAAAATAATGTTTTCCAAGCCTTACTATTATATCTACATTTTTGAATTTTGAAATATTTTTTCCTTTTGATGTAGGGTGTCACTAGTTTTAATTTGGTAATTTAAATCAGTAGATGATTTGTGATTTCAAAAGGTTGTTTTTTTTTTTTTTTTTAAATAATCTTACTGCTTAAAAGTATTTAAAAAAAAATTGTTTTATAATCTGTTTATTCGAAAGCAATAATGTTATTCAATTGTATTTTTCAATTTGTAATTCCTAAAATCATTTTTAACAATTAATGCCACTATTTGGAACTGAAGATTTAACTTTTTAATAATTGTTAATTTTAAGCAGTGGTAAGAATTTAATGCCAAATGTAATTATTTACAATTTTAATAACTGTCAATATTGGTAGTATTAACATGATTTTGCATTTAAAAAGGGATGCAGAAACATGTGTTATCTAGTGGAACAACAATGCTGTGGTAACAATTATTAGTAATAATGAGACCATTTTACCATTCGTAAATGTCAAACGATACAGTCACAATGAAAGAAAGGAAGTTCTGATTTCACAACCGAAAGTTAAAGTTGTTAATAGAGAAGAAAAAGGAAAATCTTACAGAAGTTAAGCGACTCTTGATGTCAAACCATTCTAAAAATTCCATCAACAAATTAACTGCAAATTTAAAAAGAAAAACCCTTAAGAAATTAAAAGTTGTGTTACAACCATGGCACTCGCTATCAGTGAACCGCTATTTGATCTCGCAAGGGTGGTCAGTCATTCCCCATCCTTCTTATTCGCAAGACCTAGCCCCTTGCGACTTCTTCCTGTTCCCGAAAATGAAGAAAAATTTAAAAGGAAAGTGTTTTGATGATTTGGAGGCGATACAGCTTTGCAAAGGACACTGAACGATATCAAAGTTGAAGAGCTCCTGAGATGCTTCAAACAGTGGGAAAAAAGGCTTCACAAGTGCATCGCATTTAATGGAGATTATTTTGAAGGTGACTGAAGGAATTTTGTAAAACAGTTAATAGTTATTTTTTATAATGAAATTTTTTTTTTTTATTTTATTTATTTATTTTGTTTGTTTTTGGAAAGGGGGGGGGGGGTGGTCTCGTATCTGTGCCAACTGAAGATGACTTAGTACTGAGCCTAATAAGTGATATTAAAATTTTCGAGCACAAGCTAAACGAAGTCTTAGCAAAACTGAAGATTGTAAGTTTTCGATATGAAAGCATTCAAGTTGAAGAAAGGTTTAAAGGTTTGACGGGATGTTCTGAAAGTCAATTTGATGTCTGCAAGTTGCAAAAAAGGCCTGCCAGAAGACTGCTTCCTAAATCCTAAAAATCAATTGCTTTTAGTGTTTGTGTATTATTGAACTGGAATTGGTCAAAATATCCTGGTATCTCTTCCAAACACGGTAACCAACTCTATTCAAAATGTGTCAGAAAGTGACCAACATAATCTATTGAAAAAGTGAAGAACATAATGTATTGAAAAAGTGAAGAACATTTCTATCAGGCCATTAAAAAAAAAACAGGTACAAGAAAAGATGTCATTGGGGCATTCTATAAGCTTTACCCTCAGAGTGATAATAGACTGTACTCAGTTAAAGATGCACCTGCCAACTGATTCCAAAATGCAAAAGATGACCTTCAGCTATTATAAAAATAGCAATACATTAAAAGGAATGGTGGATATTACACCATCAGTAGTCATTTTTTTTATTTCAGATCTATGAGGTGGATCCATATCCGATAAAGAATCATTTTAGAAATCTGACATGTTACCTTTATTAGAAGAAGGTGATCTTGTCCTAGCTGACAGGAGATTTCTAATTAGTAAGGAGTTAAAAAAAAGGATGCAGACTTATCACACCCTATTTTTTTTTTTTTACGAATAACATTCAATTTACCCCCTCAGAAAAATTAGAAAAAAAATATCTGTCACTGAACATAGTGTGAATATAGAAAGGGCAATAGGATAAATAAATGTTTTCAAATATTTTGAAGGAGCAATTGCAAATTACACTTTTTAAGTAGTAAGCTACTACTAAGGTTATTTTTTTCATATTTTTACACAATGATGCCTAAAAGACGTGCAAGTTATACGGCCACATATAAACTGCAAACGGTGCAGAAACCCGGAATTTCAGGCAATAGAGCTGTTGTCCGAGAATTAGGCATTGCTGAGAAAAGTATTTGGCAATGGCGGAAAGATAAAACAATTCTAGAGAAAACGCAGAAATGCAAAAGATCTAGGAGGGGAAAAGGAGCACAATAGTTTGATTTAGAAGAAAAATTTCATAAATGGATTGATTCCGAGAGATCAGAGGGCAAACCAATTTCAACGACAATTATTTGAATGAAAGCCAAAAGTTTTGCAGCAGATTTAAATTTAGAAGAATATAAGGGAAATACATTGTGGTGCAATAGATTTATGAGGAGGAAAGGACTATCCATTCGAGTCAGAACCACCATATCGCAAGATCTTCCTAAGGATTCGGAAGAGAAGATTGCGATGTTCAAAAATTACATAGAGGAAATTATCGAAGAACATAAATTTATGCCTGAAGGCATCATAAATATGGACTAAGTGTCAATGGCTTTTGATATGCCTCCCAGGAGAACCGTAAATAATATTGGGGAGTAATGCTTTATACATATTTCATTTCATACAATTAATCTTTTATTTGTGAAATTTGTTGAATATAATTTTTAAAAAATTTATATTAATTAATTTTTAGGTCAAAAAACTATATCCATTTCGACTACAGGAAATGGTAAGAAATGCTTCACAATTGTATTGGCCTGCTGATCAGATGGCAGAAAATTAAATACCTTAGTAATTTTTAAAAGAAAAACACTACCCAAGGGACCATTTCCTTCAGGAATCTTTGTAACAGCGACTAAAAAAGGCTAGATGAATGAAGAAGGGATGAAGTTGTGGCTAAACAAAGTCTTGAAAAAACGACCCGGTGTATTTTACAAGTAAATATTTTTCAATAAATGGGAGTTAAGATTCTAATGCTCAATTCACCTTGAGTCACCAGGAAGCTATTATAAGAGAATCAGTTGAAATAATCACCAATAAATATACAGCTCATAATGATGCACTTTCATAAGATATCCATAGAGTATGAAGAAATTTGCTGTGTAATAGAGGAAAGCTCGTTTTGTTGAAAATTGAAATAACTTTATCTGGCATCTCACCTGACGTACAACTTCAACTTGAAAAAAATTTCTTCTAGAGAGTTCTCGAATAAGCGCAAAGAAAATAATTTTAAATCCCACTGACGACGGCCTTGTGAAGGTTGAAAATGTTGTTTTTTTTTATATGTATTTTAAGATATTTTGATGTATATAAAAATACTTCTAAATTATATATATGCACCTGAAAGTAATTCTTGTACAGGTATTTGTATTGTTTATATAAATTTAATTAAATACTTTTCTTTCTTTTTTACTATTTTCTTTAGTAACATAAAGGGCTTGATTCTTTTTGGGGGGTTTAACAATATTCTGTTTTTAATAATTTGTTATCAACAAAACATTAAGGAATGAAGGAGACAAAGAGTGCCCCAGTGCCCTCTGCAGTGCACAGAAGAGAAATGAGCCCTATTTGCCATGGAGAAAAAGAAAGAAATTTGGCTTTCTAAAAGGGCGGTGTCCCTTTTGGTTGGTTGATTGATTGATTGATTGATTGGGGTTTTATGGCACAAAGTCCCTTTAGGGACATGCTGCGCAAAGCCAAAGTCAGAATAGAAAACATTTATAACCAAGAGTAAAAAATCACTAACAAAAAAATTACAAAAACATTAAATGAAAAGAGTAATATGTATAGTTAAAAACACTTAAAAGAGACAAAAGAATTATAATTAAAAACTGTAGAGTTAAAAAGTAATATTGTTAAAAGATAAACAAAGTTTAAGATTATGTACAAATACTACGTAATAACAAGTTTAAATAAACACAGAAGTAAAAAACAATGTAAACTTATTTAGGTACAATTTCTTGGAATGCTGTATTATCTTCGTCTGCACTTGAGTCATGATTCTATATCCATTGCTTCATTCTTGCCCTTTTTCTTCACAGTTTTCCACTGTGAAGAACCCCGAATTGTCTTTTTCTCTTTAGTTTTAAGCTTGGTTTATCAGTTTGGCTAGTATCAGGTCTATGTGATGTTTTTGCAGATGTAACTCCTTAGTCTTAGTTTGGAGTTCAGGGGATTTTTGAGACAGATTGATTTGGTATACTATTTTAACAGTTTCTGAGGAGGGTTGCCAGCATTCAATAATTGGGTCGCATAGCATTTACTACCACAACAAACATCACGGGTTTCTTTATTTGAAGTGGTTGTTGAATGCGTTTTAGCTGAGTTACTTGGAGGAAAGGAGGTGTCGGTCTGGGTGCTTATGTGTCTTACAGATTTTGATTGTTCTTTAAGTATACTCGAGTAAGATACCCACACAGATGGGGTTCTGGATTCTACTAGTTTGCGGTCTTCAGGGTAGGAAAGTTTTTGAGTAATCTTAACAGCAAGAATTTCCTTTTCACGGATCCAATTAGGACAGGAACGAGAGTATTAGGTATGATTACCTTTACAATTAGCGCAGCGTTCTGGTTTTTAATATGTTTTACCGTCATGGCCGCCTTCTGCACAACGTGCACAAGTAACAGTGCCACGACAGGTAGTATTAGTATGCCCATACCGCTGGCACTTAAAACAGCGGAGAGGATTAGGGATATAAGGCCTAACAGGACAGTTAATATAACCAGCTTTAATTCTAGTAGGTAAAATATGGCTATTGAAAGTTAAATGTGTTTAGTAGGAAGTATTTGCCCATTGAGACGGAGAGTGACACGGCGTACATCTATGATATTTTGATCGCTTAAATTAGCTAGAAGTTCTTCTTTTGTAGAAAATAAAAGATCTGGTTCAGATATTACACCACGGCAAGTATTAAGTGTTTGATGTGCCTATAGTATTGCAATTTGACAGAAGATGTGACTGCCTGGCTGAAGAAACCTCAACCAGTAAGTCCCCAGACTGCAATTTTTTGAGTGAGTGACCATCACCAAAAACAGACTGAAATGTTTTAGCTATAAGAAACGGTGAAGTTTTTTTGAAAGAACTATCTGAGATACTATCAGTGCATTTAATTACAAAAAAAACGAGTGAATAAAGTCTGTACACTTTGTTGCTCGCCACTTGGGAGAGAAATAGAAGGAATATTAGTTTGTCCATCCATAATTGAAAAAAAATAGAATTCAGACCCCAGCCGCACCACCCACTACCGCGCCCAACAAGGGGATGCACATTTGTGCACCAGTGCTATCTAGGGCCCATACGGTCACAAGACACTCCTATGCCAGTCTCCACCCTTAACGAGATGGCTAGTAAGTACTCGCTCACTTGATCCCCAGCCAGTGACAAGTCAGCTGACCAGCTGATTGATGCACACGGGACCAATATGCACCTCCTGTCTACCTGAAGCAGAGGCCAAAGCAGCGTGTTGGTTACCCTCAACTACCAGGATCCCCCTTTCCAGGGACACGGGTCGCCACGCATGGCAAACATGTGGGTGGTTTACAATTCTCCACGAGTCGATATACAGGATGATTTCGGCTCATACAGAATTGCCCTCACCTCCGAAGAGGAAACCACAACGAGAGTGAAACAAAGATGAAAGAAAGCAAGAGAAATAATAGCAAAAGGAAAGGAGAAAGATTGCCTAGGTGCCCGGGGTTGCGAAGCCCATGAATACCTAAAGAAGGTATCCCCCTGGGGGTGTGTCCCTTTTGCACTTATGGAGGACGCGATAGCTATTTCCAGCAATGAAATTCTTTATGTGCATGCGTGTCACCTGAAATAAAATGCGAATAAAAATTAGAATTCCAGAGGAAATTAGAATACTTTGCAAACGATATTTCCCCGTATACCGTAATGTAATGGAAATCTTTTGGGTATCCCTGTAAATGAACTATTAATCCCACATCTTCATATACAATACCAAACATGCTTAAGGTGATCCTCAATAACGTTTATCAATTGTATGAAAATCCGAGTATATTTACAGGAGTTAGAGTGTGGACAAATGGACAGATAAACCGAATGCATAAACACTTTTCAACTTTGTTGGAAAGTGTTAGAAATCATTAAAACTCCTCCAATCTTCAATTGCAGTACATACAATTGAATGTCTCTTCGTAAATTTATATTTGCAATTCCTAAGTTTCATATAAGTCAATATCATAAAGTTTTTATTTCAAATACTTTTAATACTCACTTTAGTGATACATTTTTGATTTACCCATTTCTGTCCAAGAAACAGCAAAGCTAATAAAGCTAGTGTTTTTAGTGCTTTTGTATCTATGCTAATTTGCATTGATTCAATGAACAGGAACAATAAATATGATATTCAATTAACAACTATTCTTGTTAGAGATGAAAATTTCGAAGGGTTTCTTGTTCCTTTTTTATGGAGCCTCAGGCAAACAGAAAATGTATATAAACATTTCTTTCAATCCACAAAGAAAAGAATGGTAATTGTAAAAGCAAATACATTCATGTCAGACAATTAATTATCCAGCATTTTACAATGCACAGGCTGAAGTATTTGAAGAAAAGACTTTCCACTTACTGTGATTGGCATATTAAAAGAACTTGGGTAAAAAATTTAATAATTTATGCTTGAGACATAGTTAACCAAGGATTCATGTTGACATTTACGTCGCACTTTTCTAACCGCTGCCTTTCTTTTATATACGCTATATAGTTATTATTTGGATACCTATAAATAGACCCCAAGTTTTAGTTGTTTTTTCTTTGCTATTAGACAGTCATTATTCCACCTAGATTTCTGTGTTTATGTATAGATGTAGTTTTTGGAATGCTATCATCAGCAGCATTGATAATATGCCGTGTCCTTAACTGAATATTCCAACAATGCTAGATTCATGGTGCAGCAGAAAGATAACATTAACTGTTTACTCAACTCCAACAGCAACCATAACTGCGTTGCCTGATATGAAACAAACTGATTCTTATTATAACTTCTCGTGAGCTCGTGTTGTGTTCGATGCACTTTTTCTCCTGCTCACTTTCCCTGTATTTTTCTTTCCAATGTAAAATTTCTTTTTTGTGTATTAAGTAATGGAACTAGTAGAAAGCAATTCTTCAGACTACAAGTAATCCACCTTATAACCTGTCTTAACAGCTGCGTTTTATTTGGTTATCAATTGTGACCGGCAATCAACAACAGAAGCTGTAATATTATTGCAATCGCAATATCTTTCTAGAAGACAATAAGTTAGGTAATGCAGTGTATTGTTACACATGCTGTGAAATAGTATGCCTATTATTCTAATTAAAATGTTTAAAGAATCTAGTGTGACCCGTCACCGTATTGAACATTTGATTCCATTGATGCGATTGTGATCGTTTGACATCTTTCCAACAGTTTTTCCAGATCATCAAATCGATCTTATTTTGTCGACCATGATATTTTGACATTAGGAGTGACCAGAGGAATAGCGCCACTCGGGGTTATAGAGAATGTGCCTGCACTGTAGCGGCCAACAATAGAAAGAGTGCTTAGAGTGAGAGTGATTTTGTTGTGTCGTTCATTTGTTCTAGTGAAAATAAAAGTTAGTTTTCATCTAGTTGCTTCTTATTTAGAAGCTTCAAATGAGTAGAGGTAACACCTTTTATTGTAACATTAGGTATTTAAGATAATATTACCAGTAATCTACATGCATTTGCCGACATTTTGATGCAATTTGTTGAACAAGTTCAGTTCTTCTTTTGGCTTTGCTGGGGGATTTCCACTATATTGTTCAATCGGGGTAATGCCGCCATCATGGCAAAGAGTGACTTTTCCAATTTGAGTTAAATTGTATGCTTAGCACATTAATAAATATAGCTTAAAGAACATTGTAAGTATACATTATGCTGCTAAGTTACATTGCTTTCTAAATATTTTTAGTAGGTTATCTATTTCCTAGTATCCATTTCATGTATTTAATGGGTCATTAAAGAGTGGTGTCATTATCCCGATACAGAGGTGGAATTACCCCAATATCCTGGTTAATTCTGCAACTGTACAGAGGTTGAAAGAAATTTTTTTAATGTGTGCTTATTATACAGTTATGATTACAGTTAAATTTATACAGATACTAAAGATCATCATTCAGCTTTAGAATTTTTACTTAATAAGCCCACTGACTACATGTGCAAATTCAAGAGGAGGCAGTGAATGACAATCGATCCTGGAGCCTTTAAATTCAAGATAAGACTTCATACTACTCCTGTCAACATTGGTTATTTGAGGGTTTTTTTTTTTTTAATTTGTAATGCCGGACGTGGCGGCTCAGCCCGAACTTCATGTTCATAAAGTAATGCTAAACTGCCACCTTTTTGGGATAAACACCCCATATTGTAGTTTGCAAATATAGAGCACAATTTGTTGTTTCTGGCATCACTCAAGATGCAACTAAATACTATTGTGTTATTTTGGCTCTCACTTTGGATACATTAAATTATGTCAGTGATATATTTTTAGCACCTCTCCAGACCGATAAATATAGAACTCTTAAAGCACGGCTTGTTGGCAACAGAGATAAATTAAAGCTGTTCTTTCAGATTTAGTTTTAGATGATGACAAACTTTCGCATTTATAGTGCGAGATGAAGCAACTTGAAGGGAAATCTCTGTGCGAGTATTTTCTAATAACACTCTGGCTACTGCACTTACTGACACAAAAGCAAGCCATCCTTTCCGTCTCTGAAGATAGCCTGGATAAGCTAGATTTATGGCTGATATGATACACAAGACCGCTGGCGCGAGCGTTCATGGTGTACATTGCCCAGCTAGATAAAGCAAGGCTGAGACAATCTCAGCCTTGCTTTTTCTAAAATTCTGTGCCTTGCCCTATCTGGCTCTAAGTATAATCTCGCTAGTAGATTCGAAACAGCTGTTTGCTGCCTTCCATGTATTATTTGTGCATTTTTAAACATTTGTTTCTGCTTTTTAATATTGTTGCACAAAGGCTTTATTTGCTATTTTTATATATCAACGTTAATTTTTTTCATAATTGGTTGGCTAAGCAAATAAGCCACCATATCTTTAATATTTGGTCTTTTACCTATTCTAATAATGTGTGTCATCATCGGTGTATCTATCTACGTACCTATTATCAAATGAGTGAAAACTTTCTTATTTTGTTTCATTTTATTTATTATTTAAAATATATTTTTTTATATCTTAATCTCTTTTTTTATATCCTATTAATAATTAATGTATGTCATCATCTCTGTGTTAATGTGTATATCTGTAACCACTATCAATTCTAACAATATTATTGGTAATGTTTTAAATTTTGATTGTGGATACTTAAGTCTCCCCCTGTCCCGTCAGTCGAAGACACTCGCAAGAAGAGTAGATGCTCTTATTCAAAATGCATTATTTTAAAATATGGCGCCAACTGATACACATTTGATGTTGTACTTTTTTTTTTTTTTTGCCGCTTTTCGCAGGGTGCTTTGGAGATATTTTAATTATAATAATTTTGTGTCTTTTAACTATTGTCGTATGATTTTTAATTACATACATCATTACCATTTTCTTTTAATTAATTTGTTTTTATAATCTTATTGTTAGTTATTTTTACTCTGACTTTTTGAGATTTTATTTGGTTCTTGACTTTGTCTTGGCAAAATATGTCTCAAAAGGGACTTTGTGCTATTAAAATTCAATCAACCAACCTACTTTTGCAGGGTGAAGCAATTTTTTTAAACTAATCTTTTAACTGCAATTACAGAATTCCAATGGCAACTTCTTGTGCTCAGTATTATACTCTATTGTGGGAGGCTTTTTATAGTATTTTATTTTTTAAATTAATTTTAAATAAAACATTCCCAAAGTAACCAACCGATCTTGTTTAAAAGTGTAGCAATTTGCAAGAAAGGTGGAGAGAATTGAACAGGACTCTCCACTACATTTGCATGGCTGACATGGGAGGATCCTGTGGTCATGCTATCAATCATATTATTCAGAATAAATGGCAAGAAAGTTGGGATTTGAAATACAACAATAAACTACATCATATTAAACCAATAATAATGTCATGGCGTCCTATCTACCCAAGGAAATCACATGTTCTTTTCACTCGTCTGAGAGTTGGACAGTCAAGAATCACTCACAAATACCTTTTACATCGGGATACAACTGTGTTTCCACATTGTCATTTTGATTACCTGACCATTCATCATGTTTTAACTGACTGCCCGAGCCTCCGGCACTTATATAGTTGGTTGGTTGGTTGGTTGTATTGAGTTTTTGGCGCAAAATCCCTTTAGGGACATGCTGCGCCAAACAAAAAGCGAGTCAAGAAGATCTGATGAGATGAGATACAATGGAAATAAAAAAGCCATCTGGATGGGGTACCCATCCAGATGTAGTCGTCAAACAAGGGTAAAAAACAATGTAAAATAGAAATCCAGTGAAGCAAAGTAAATGGGTGTTAAGCAAAGAAGAGGCAAAGATATCTGGATGAGGTTTCCATCCAGATGCAGGGTTCATACAGAGTTGGGAAGAAAAAATCCAAGGAGTACCCAAAAAATCCAAGGAGTCTAAAAAATTTTAAGGATTTGTTTTTGTTTTTTTTAGTCGATGTTTTTATGTGCTGCATTGTTATGTGGTATGCACACTCCAATTTTTAATGCCCAATTTGGAGAGAAAAACATTACAAAAACAAATTTTACTCTATTAGAATCTAATTGTGAGTGCTAAAATTGCACAGTATTCACAATATATTGCTTATTGATTTCGTAAGTTTAAATACACAATTGACTATCTACTTTTTTATACAGTGACCAATGGTCATGTCACAGGGGTGATTCTGAGTAAAAAAAAAAAAAAAAATCTAAAATTCACAGCAATCTTCCGAAAAGTTACACCAAAGAGGGGGGGGGAGGGGCTTCTACTCCCAACACTAGCTATGTATTTTCTCCGTGGCTCTTTGGCGAAATTCGCGTTTTTTCGCGATCTTTTGAAGAAATTTGAGGGTTTTTTCGCGATCTTTTGACAAAATTTGTAGTTTTTTCGCGATCTTTTGACAAAATTTGTGGGTTTTTATGCGCTTTTTTGACGAAATGTGTTTTTTTCGCAATCTTTTGACGAAATTTGTGGCGTTTCATGCGCTCTTTTGACGAAATTTGTGGGGTTTTATGCGCTCTTTTGACGAAATTTGTGGGGTTTTATGCGCTCTTTTGACGAAATTTGTGAGGTTTTATGTGCTCTTTTAACGAAATTTGTGGGGTTTTATGCATGACGAAATTTGTCGATTTTTCGCGATCTTTTGACGAAATTTGTCGATTTTTCGCGATCTTACGAAATTTGCCGTTTTTCCGCGATCTTTCGACGAAATTTTGGGGTTTTCGCGATCTTTCGACGAAATTTGTGGAGTTTTTCGCGATATTTCGACGAAATTTATGGGGGTTTTGCGATCTTTTGACGAAATTTGTGGGTTTTTCGCGATCTTTTGACGAAATTTGTGTTTTTTTTCGCAATCTTTTGACGAACTTTGCGGGGTTTTTCGGGATTCTTTGACGAAATTTGAGTTTTTTCGCGATTCTTTAACGAAATTTGCGTTTTTTCGCGATTCTTTGACGAAATTGGCGATTTTTCTGCAAACGATTGACAAAATTTATTTTTTTTCGGCGACCATATGTCCGAATTTTCGGATTGGTGACCGATTTTTTTAAATTTTCGTAAATGAATGCCTTACATTTTCGGAAAATTCGGACTAGAATCACTCCTAGGTCATATAAATAGAGATTAGTCAAACCAACTAGAACAGCAGTAATCGCTTTTTTTTAAGGTGAAATTTTGACAATTTCGCATTTTTTCGCGATCTTCTGGGGGAAATTCGTGTTTTTTTCGCGACCTTCCGGGAACGATTTTTTCGCGATCTTTTAATGGAATTCGCGTTTTATTTCGATTGTTTAACGAATCTGACTTTTTTTCACGATCTTTTGATGGAAACCGCGTGTTTTTCGCGATCTTCTGGGAAAATTCGCAATTTTTCGCGATCTTCTGGGGAAATTCGCGTCCTTTCGCGATCTTCATTGGAAATTCGCGTTTTTTCGCGATCTTCATTGGAAATTCGCGTTTTTTCGCGATCTTCAGGGGAAATTCACGTTTTTTCGCGATCGTTTGACGAAACTAACGTTTTTTTCGCAATCTTTTGATGGGAACCATGTGTTTTTCGCGATCCTTTGAGGAAATTCGCGTGTTTTCGAGATCTGTTGAGGAAATTCGCATTTTTTGCGATTTTTTGAGGAAATTCGCGTTTTATGCGATCTTTTGAGGAAGTTCGCGTTTTATGCGATCTTTTGAGGAAATTTGCGTTTTATGCGATCTTTTGAGGAAATCTGCTTTTTTTCTCGATCTTTAACGAAATTCGCGTTTTTTCGTGATCCTTTGAGTAAATTCGCGTTTTTTCGCTGTCTTTTAAGAAATTCGCGTTTTTTTAAGAAATCCGAGTTTTCCCGCGATCTGTGGAGAAATTCGTGTTGTTCACGATCCTTTGACAAAATTTACGATTTTTTTCCGCGATCGATTGACGAAATTTGACAGTATTTTTTTGGAACATATTTGCGAAAAATGCGATTTTTCCCAGATTCTTGGCTAAATGCCAAACATTGATAAAATTTAAAATAAAGGTCGGCTAACAGTGTCGAAAAACGGACTTTACGGACCTAATAATTGAAAAACGGACCTAGTGGGAGCCCTGCTATTAACATTACCCTACCCAATCAATGTTGTGCTTCAGATGAATGACGTGCATAAAGGATTTACCGTGCGTTTTTCAATCACGATTTTATTTCTCCCTCGGCAGCAATATAGCTTGCGTCCGAGGCCGCAATAGAATATAAGGAGTTTCTAAGTAGTGGTTTGCTTATCTAAGTAGTTCTAGATACTACTTGGGAATGTTTTCATTTCTAAGGAGTTTCCAAGGAGTCTAAGGAGTCTGTGCGAACCCTGTCCAGATGTCAAAAAGAGAGTCAAACTTATGAAGCATATAAAAACTAAATCTCAAAATAAAAACCAGCGTGTTTTAAAAAAGTAAATAGTGCCCCATGAGGTGCCTCCCCAATGAGGTTTGTCAAGAGTGGTGAGGATGTGTTAAAATACCTTCTATATAAGTGACGGAGACCCGGACAGTCAGTAAAAACATGATGAATGGTAAGATGATCAAAATGACGATGTGAACACACGGGTGCATCCTCCCGAAGTACAAGATGTTTGTGAGTGATTCTAGAATGTCCAATTCTCAGACGAGTCAGAAGAACATCTGTTTTCCTTGGATAACACGGAGGCCAGGTCATGATGGTAGGTTTGATGTGGTGCAGTTTATTATTGCATTCTAAATTCCAACTTTCTTGCCATTTATTATGAATAAAGTGTTTGATAAGTAGTTTAACGTCTGAGAATGGAACTTTATGGCACAACGGATTAAGAGCACGCTTAGCTGCCTCATCCGCTTTCTCATTGCCAGGAATACCCATGTGTCCAGGTACCCAGCAAAATAAAATATTATAGCCACGTCTTGTCAATTTATTATAAAAATCAAGGATTGATGATACATAAGGATGCTTTTTAAAAGATTTGATTGCATCAATAGAGCTATTTGAGTCGGTATATATGATGAAGGAAGTGTTATGATGATGAGAAATGTGCAACAGGGCTCTCTCTATCACGATAATTCAGCTGTAAACACAGAAGTAGACGAATGCAGCCGGTAGCTGAGAGAAGTATTTTCACAAAAAACACCGCAACCAACAATATCTCCAGTTTTGGAACCGTCTGTATAGATGTCAGTGTAACTATTGAAATTTCATCTATGTGCAGCAAATAATTGTTGGAAAATAATTGGAGCCAAGTTATTTTTATCATATCCTTTAAAAGGGTGGAGCAATGTAACATTAGGAGGTTTCCAAGGAGGGTGTACATGATTTGGACATGGACTCACCTCGATACTACACAGAGGACTATTATCAATAATGTTCCTAATTCTGACACCAAAAGATGGGATGCAAGATGGTCGATGCTGATAAAGCATATCGTTGTCTGTATTTAGAATGTATGAATGAAGAGGGTGGCCAGGATGTGAAAGGATACGGTAATAAAGTTCTAAAGAAAGCTTTTCATGAATGTGGTGTAATGCTGGTTCATTGCAGTCAACATAAAGGCTTAAAACTGGAGAGGTACGAAATGCAGCAGAGCAAACACGGAGTGCGCTATGATGCACAGTGTCAAATTTTTTAAGAACAGAGTTACGTGCGGAACCATAGACCTGGCAGGCATAGTCAATTGGAACGGATCACGGCTCGATAGATTTTAAGGAGAGAAGTACGGTCTGCTCCCCAGGAAGTATTTGAAAGCACCTTTAGTAAGTTAAGCGATTTTTCACATTTTGTCCGTAATTGTAAAATATGTGGTAAAAAGGTTAGCTTACTATCAAATTGTAGGCCGAGAAAACAGACACTGTCTACAACAGGAATTTGAGTTGATCCAATAAAAATTTCAGGATCTGGATGCAGATCCCTACGTCTACAGAAGTGAACACAAGAAGTTTTGTCATGAGAAATTATAAATCCATTTTTATTAGTTCAAGTAAGAATATGGGTGATAGCAATTTGTAACTGTCTTTCAATAAAACGGATATCCTGTCCCATACACATGATGCGGAAATCGTCAACATATAAATCACCTTTCACAGAAGGGGGTAGTTGACTAAGAATGTCATTTATTTTTATAGCAAAGAGGGTGACACTCAGAACACTGCCCTGGGGTACACCCTCTTCTTGTACATAAAAACTAGAGAGTGCCCCACCGATTCGGACTTGAAAATGTCGAATGGCGAGGAAGTTCTTAATAAAAATAGGGAGATTCCCACGAAAGCCTAGGTTAAAAAGATCACGAAGGATCCCGTATTGCCACGTTCTGTCATAGGCTTTCGCCATGTCAAAAAATACTGACACCAATGGTTGCGTTTTAGAAAGGCTGTCCGTATGTGATTTTCAAGATTGATCAGGTTATCGATAGTTGACCTACCTCGAGGAAAACCACTTTGAAATGCAGCGAGGCAATTGTTATTTTCTAAAATATGCACAAGACGACAATTGATCATTTTTTCAAGTAATTTGCAAAGACTGCTAGAGAGTGCGATTGGCCTGTAATTATTGGGATTACTAGCATCTTTCCCTTGTTTAGGGAAAGGAATGATAATAGAATTACTCCAGGTATGAGGAAAGACCTGTTCCATCCAAATTCTGTTATAGAATGCAAGTAAATTATTGAGAGAGGTTGTGCAGAGATGGTTAAGCATGGTATAGGTGATGCCATCGTGACCTGCAGCTGATAGATGACTATTTTGCAAACATTTTATGAGCTCTGAGAGAGTAAAAGGGAGATTATAGTCATAAGAATAACGGGAGTTAAAATTGAGGTGGCTTGTTTCTGCTTGTCTTTTGTATGATAAAAAAGGTTCCGGGTATGAGTCAGAGGCAGAGTTAGATGCAAGCGTATTTGCTATGGTTTCAGCAATGTTCTTAGGAGAAGCTATTGTTTGTCCGTTGTGATTTAAAATTGAGATGTGGTTTTCAGAATAAAGGCCCATACAATTTTTTACTTTTTTCCAGAGGACTTTACTAGACGTCTTTGAGTTAATGTTAGATACATATTGAATCCAGGATTCACGTTGGCTTTTACGACGCACTCTTCTAGCATCAGCCTTTGCTTTTTTATAGGCAATATAGTTAGTATTAATGGGATAACGTCGAAATATGCCCCAAGCTTTCTGTTGATATTTTTTTGCAGCTTGACAGTTACTGTTCCACCATGGCTTCCCGTGTCTCATTGTAGATGATGAGTTAGGTATGCTAATATCTGCAGCATTGATAATACACTGGGTGATATTATCAACTGCATCGTCTATGTCACCTTCTACCATATGATTTGTGATTTTAGCATGATTTGTGAAAGTTGGCCAATTGGCTCTGTCATAGTTATAGCGTTTAAAATAATGATTAGAATCCCTGTCAGGAGTGCTCTGTGAAATGAAAGTGGGAAAATGGTCACTGCCGTGCAGGTCATTTGAAATCCAGAAATTCCAATACGGATAGACAGATGAGAGCAGATAGTGAGATCTATGGCATGAAAGGTGCGTATCGGTTCATGAAAATATGTATGATCACCATTATTGAGTAGGCATAAGCCATTGTCAGAGATTAATTTTTCTATGATATCACCACGTTGATTAGTGTCTGAATTCCCCCACAATGGCTATGAGCATTAAAATCCCCAACGATGATGAAAGGAGTGGGGAGTTGAAGAAGGAGATCATCAAGGAGTGCTGACTGAATAATTTGGTGGGGTGGTAAATAAATGGTACAGACTGTAATGAGACGTTTTATATGTACACGGACTGCAACGGCTTGTAAGTTTGTGTTTAGGTTAATATGAGTATGGGGTAAATTGCGAGAAATGAAAAGATCCACTCCACCAGTGGCCCTATCACTACCAGTAAAATCTTTTCTGTATGTAGCATAGGTGCGCAGTTTTGCTTTGTCATTGGGTTTAAGATGGGTTTCTTGTAAAGCTAAACATAGTGGTTGATGGTCATGAAGAATACTTCGGATTTCGTCATATTTATTATGGTAGCCTCGACAGTTCCATGAAATAATATTAGTCATGAGTGAGTTTTTTTTAATAAATTTATCTGCACCCTATTATCCGGAGATAGTAGACATACTATCTCCATCGTTAAGTTCTTCACCCGGTTCTGGATGAAGATCAACGGCATCATCCTCCTCCGTTTTTTCTTTCATTTTTGGATGTTTTATTTTTTATCTTTTTGGCTGGATTTTCAGATGACACAGTGGCTTTAAATGTTGGTAGATTAAATTTTTCTGAATCAGATCTATGGTTTGTTTTTTGAAGTCCTCTTTTGGTGGTATTTTGAGAGCCTCTCTTAGGAATATGAGATTGAGAAGATTTTGTAGAGGAATTTTGTGATGGTTTAGGAGGAACAGAGTTTGGTGACCTAGGAGGAAGAGAGTTTGGTAACTTAGGAGGAATAGATTTCGGTGGCTTAGGAAAGTCAGACTGCGTTGAACTATTTGTTTTACCAGAATAAGTAGACAGGTTGATTTCTTTTTGTTTTGGTTGGCAATTATTATCAGTGGGGAATTCGGTTTGGGTGGCAATGCTTTGATAAGTTTTATGGGCCGTTTTGGATAAAGCAGCAGCATATGAAACACCAACTCTAGGTGTCCAGGACTCAACTATTTTTCTGGCTTCTGGGTACGAAATGTTATCTTTTGTGCGTATGGTCTGTATCTCCTTTTCTCTTTTCCACTGTTCACACGATTTGGTGTAAGATGGATGATCTTTTTTACAGTTGACACAACAAGGTGGAGCGTTGCATTGCGCACTTTCGTGGCCAACTGCACTGCACCGACCACATGTTTCCTTACCACGGCAATTTGTTTTTGAATGCCCAAAGCGAAGACAATTAAAGCAACGCAGTGGGTTTGGAATGTACGGTCTGACAGAACATGACATATATCCCTCTTTTACATATTTGAGTAAGTTTGGTGAGTTAAAGGTGAGTATGATGTGCTTGGTAGGGATTTGTATTTGATTGGCTGGTATTTGTTCGTCTTTACAGTAAATTTTGATTCGTCTAGCTTCAATTACATTTTGTTCTTTTAGATTATCAACTATTTCAGTTTCTGTAACATGCAGCAGGTCAGATTCAGAAATCACCCTACGAGATGTGTTGAGGGTTCTATGTGGACTTACGGAGATCGGGATATTTGCAAGATTTGTACATTTTTTTAAACTAATGGCTTGTTTGCCATTGTTTACTTCAATAAGAGTTCACCAGATCGAATTTTTTTAATGGTTTTTGGTTCACCTATCAATCCTTGGATAGATTTCTTAATCAAGAAGGGAGAGGTCATGTCGAAGCTGCCTTCTACCCTTTTAACAAGAAAGAATCTTTCAGCACATGTATCATCAGTTCTATCAGCCCAGGATTTGGTTTGGCTCTGATTTATATCTGCTTGAAGGCCTGAGGCTGATGCAGTCAGTTTCTCCTTAGATATATTCTGAGGCGTAGCAGTCTCAAGTTGAGCATTGGATGAAATATGGGGTTGTGGGGCCTCCACATCGCTTGTCTTATTGTCTGATATTGTAGCCATATTTGAGAGATAATGTTTAAAACGCCAGGCATCGGGCCTGGTCACCGACCCTTCTTCTTACCGTTACTTTAGACACAGGTCTCAAAAGGGTGAAAACTATCAACAAACTTCCACGTTTTTCGAACGTTGGATTAAACTCGATAGCATCTTCAAACTCTAGTTCTTTCACAGTGGAACTCGGTTGTCGTAGGTAAGCCTTTACAGCTCTGTCCAACCTACATCGCCCTTTCGTCGAAAGGACACCAGTCGCCCAGTGCATTCCTAACCACCACCATACAAGTACAGCGCCCACTGATCACGGAACCGGAATTCGGAGATGCCCTGCACTCTGGGACTCGAGATCAGCCTAAAGAGGTAGAAACGAGGCGATGAGATTAAAAAACCTCAACACCCAGAGTGTCTCACGTGAAAATAAAAAAATCCACTATTGTAAAAAAAAAAAAAGTAATGTGAGAGAGAACTTAGAAAAAAGGTGTATTTTTTGTCACTTTTAAAACTTTTCCCTTTTTTTTTTTTTAAACAAAAGAACAAGAACAATGTTAGTAGAACAAATAACAATTTGAACAAAATGGTCAGTAAAAAACATGAACAAGAACAAAGAAGGATAAGAAACTAAAAAGAGAAGAAAACAGGAAAGGAGAAAGATCGCTCGGAACCCGGGGTCGCGAAACCCGTAAATACCTAAAGAAGGTATTCCCCTGGGGGACCGGCACTTATATAGAATTTATTTTAACACTTCATCACCAATCTTGCAAACCTCATTGGGGAAACATCTCATGGGGCACTCTACTTTTTTAAAGCATGCAAGATTTTATTTTGAAATATATAATTTTTTTTTAATCCATCATTGATTAAAAACTCAGATTTTGCTTTCACGCTTTTATGACATCTGGACAGACACCCCATGCAGACCTCACTCCTTATTGTATTACTTTTACTTTTAAACTCTACTATTTTTAGGATTTAAAATTTTTATTTTTACACTTGTCTGACTATATCAGGAATGAATACCCCATCAAAAATGCCATTCTTACTGTTTCTTTCGTTCATTTTGATGCATTTAATATACTTATTTAAACCGCATACAACCAACCAAAGAACTAACTGTTCTCATGTTGCAACATTTCTTTTTCTTATTGAAGCAAGCATAAGATTTAGACAACATACATCTTGTACTCCGAGAAATAGTTGGCTGCAGCCATACTAGAAAAATGCCGAATATTTAAAAATAAAAGAAACTGATTTTGAATCAGCATCATCAAAATTCAAAAGAACTCTGCCTTTTTTCCTTTGGGGCTTTCGGAACAATGTCCTAAAGCAAACAGCTCATCAAACCTAAACCAAGTGATAAAGAGCTTCATCAATTTTTTGATAATTTACATAACGCTGGCCTATCTGTAGTGGAACCATTCAACAGCAATTTTATAACAGATATGTCGATAAAAAAAGTTATCAATTTATTTTGCACTGAATAATCACACTATTATCATGGAAGGAAATTGTTGAGAAATGTCAAGCCGTCCTCTGCAAACTGATCATAACAAAGTGTGACGCTGAAAAAATTCAACAAGAAACAAAGCCGCAAACAAAAAGTCTGCAACACTGAAATTAATACACTTGCAATCAGTGTCATAAAAAAAAAAATTGTTATCCATCTTCATATAAATTTTCCACGCAAGCAACACAGTGGGGAACAGAACATGAAAGTTTGGCCAAATAAAAATATATTTCTGAGGCTGAAAAAAATCTTGCCAGCTTTAAAATTACTGCAATTGGCTTGCATATAAATCCTGATTTTCCACATATAGGAGCTACACTTGATGGAATAATCAATTGCAACTGTTGCAGTAATGGTATTATAAAGATTAAATGTCCATACATTAACAAAGCTAGCAAGTACCATTACTAAAATAAGCAAGCAAAATGTTCCTATTTGATTCCATTTGTAGCTGGAAATAAGTTTAGATATTAATCATGATTAATTATTATCAAATCCAAATGCACTCTATGTAGTAGTGCAAGCTACTGTGATTTTTTTCATTTGGACTGTCTCCTTTTTAAAATTAACTCAGTGGTATTTAATTTCAGGTTCGACGAAAAGGAGGGTTTAATAATCATTTTATGCCCATAGATTTTATGTACAGAGTTGAAGCAATTAATTGCCAAGTATGTGATCTCGACTTGTGAAAATGCAAATTGCGAAGCAAATGGTGACGAAATTCTTGTTCCTCTTGAAATCATATCACCTTTTAAAACCAAAAATGCTACATAAATAAAGCTGCTTCACAGTTCCATGATGTCGATGAAAAAATAATTTTGAATTATTTCAGAAATAGTAATGAACCATCAGATATGTATAAACTGAATACATCATCATGTTGAACATCATTATGTTGCTGGCTATATAGCTCATAAACAGATAAGTAGTATATGATTGAGAGATATGCAACAATAATTTGATTGATTGATTCAAACAAGACATTATCTGAATCACTGTGTTTTTATTCTTTAAAAAATACGACAATATTAGCACAGGCCTTTGCTACCCAACAGATCAGTTTATAGAAACTATACATTATTTTAGTAAAGCATTCACTGAACTTTTTAAAAATGCTGCCCATTGCAGTGGAATCAAATAACATATTGTGTCACAATTACTTACTTTTAATTTAAATTTTCTGATGTGCAATGTGCATAAAACAAGTTTGCAAAAAAAAAGATTTAATAAAAATGTATGTTTCATTAATGATTTAATATAAACTAAAAAACATTTCTAAGTTACCCAATCATAATAAAAGAAATGCAAAAAAGATTAAAAAATTATCGTAATTAAATGTCATTTATATAATCCATATTGTTTGTGTAAAAATTATTCTAATGTATTATTTTTTCTTTATAATCCATGCATACCTAATGGGGTTTTTTTTTATTGTACAAAATTATCGACAATAAAAAAAGGGCCTTATCACAGTTATACATAAATTCCTATTATTAACAGTTGGCAAATAATACAGTATGTTTACCGTGCATTTTAAATTATACAACAGAAAACTTGGAACAGATGTCATAGCTTCCCGCAAACTGCCATCTTTGATTTTTTTTTTTGCCATGAAATCTATACTGAATAGAATTCCAATAAATCAAATAACTTAATTAAACTAGTATACTATTTTTATTGATTAGTGAAACAAAAAATATAATTTAGTAAAACAAAAATTTTTGCTGTATAAAGTATTAGGAAAAAAAGTATACAAAATATACTTCAAAATGTCATTGCAAGGTCATCAAAATGTCATGGCCAGATTCTGCACAATGATAAAGAGATAATGATCAATAAATCAAATAAATGTAATATCACACAAAGGAAAAGATATGATTCAAGTTAATGATAATCAAAACAATATAATCACCTTCTCAACTGACATAAATCTGGCACATTTAAGCACAAAAAGTGAGATATTTAGAGATGGAACATTCACTTACTGTGTGAAACATTTCCACCGGCTATTTATAATTCATACACTGGAAAGTGGAAGTTATATTCCAATCTGTTTTGTTCTTTTGCCTAGAAAGCATATCCTACTTATGAAATTATGTTCAAGTATTTGAAAGAATTGTGCATGAGTAAAAACCCCAAATTTTCCATTAAAGAAATCGTTGTGGATTTCGAATCTGTAATTAATGAAGCAGTAAAACACATATAGCCTGCTATAAAACATAGTCTGTTGCAGATTCCACCTCGCATAAGAGTGGTACAGAAACATTCAAAATAAAGGACTCAGTAATGAATACAAATATCCTGATTCAACAATCAGTAAGCAGTTACAGCAACTGGTCTGGCTTCCTTTTTTGGACTCCGGAGAAGTCATGGTAAACTTTCTTACTGATTTCATGACAACTGAGTCCTCAGATGAAAGAATCGTGAAACTTTCAAGACTATTTAGACTTATTTCTAATAAAGTATTATGCATTATTTGAGACTTGTATTTAATATTTAAAAAGGTAAATAATAATAATTTTATCAAAACAAATTTTCTGCACAAATTAATTTGTATTCCCGTCAACATAAATGTTAGTTTAGAAGTTTTCATAAAAAATCAAAAACAAATTTAAAAGCTGATGAAAATCATAACTTTGGTTAAAAGTTGTAAAGTATCAAAAATATTACATTAATTAAAAAAAAAAAAAAAAAAGTCAGAAGGCAGCATCGAACTCGGGACCCTCCGGCTAATGGGCCAGCATTCTTGCTTTCATGCCATAAAATACTCATCGGCAGCTGCTAACTAATAAGTATTTTAAATATATGCTGAACTTTGACCCAGATTTATCAAAAATAAGGCCTTTATGAAGAAATGCTTTAACCAGAATAATTAGGGGGAAGAACTCTACAATACACTTTAAACTCATAAAAACGGTGAACATAATGTTTGGTGGTCCCCTTGTTAGTAGTGCTTGCTTTTAATAGCTCAGTATAATATCTGTAAAATAAAATTATTTAAAAAACAAAAATTCAACATTTTACATGTACTCAAAGTGTTTTTCATTTATTTATTTTCTATTTTGATTAATAATTTTATATTTTCTACATGTTCTATGAAGAAAGTGTGGTGATAGATCTTCAAAAAGTTGTTGAAAAAGTAAAATCCAACAAAACACAAATTCCTGGAAAGCAGCAAGAAAATTCTGCATCACTGCTAGCTCGTGTATGAATTATATACCTATATGCAAAGAGCAAAATGCCTGATTGGGGACAAAAACTATGTAAATATTTCAAAAGGCCATTTCTGGGAAATTCTGCCACCAATTATGGTTTACAAAAAGAAATTGAAGCAAAAGATGTGCTTGGAAGAAAATATAATATTTTAAGTACAGGAATGTTAGTACATCCTGATACACCATGGATCAGGTACAGCCCAAACAGTATATTAGTGGATTGTGAAAAATTAACAATCCAGGAAATCAAATGTCCACTTGATGGGCTATATGTTACGGTTGGTTGGTTGGTTGTATATGGTTTTATGGCACAAAGTCCCATGAGGGACATGCTGCGCCAAAAAAATAATTATAGACTAAAAAAGGATGAAGTTAAATAAAGTAGCTAAAATATAGGTAAATATGAAAGAAAATAAATAACGTAGAAAAGGTATCTGGATGGGGTATCCCATCCAGATGTTAAAACCAAAAATCAGTCATAAAACCAACGAAATAAATAAAAGATTAGATATCAAAATAAAATCCTGCGTGTTTTAAAAACGTAAAGAGTGCCCCATGAGGTGTTTCCCCGATGAGGTTTGTCATTGCTGGTAATGAAGTGTTAAAATAAATTCTATATAAGTGCCGGAGGCCCGGACAGTCAGTTAAAACATGATGAATGGTCAGATAATCATAATGACAATGTGGACACATGGGTGCATCCTCCCGAAGTAAAAGATGTTTATGAGTGATCCTAGAATGACCAATTCTCAGACGAGTCAGAAGGACATCTGTTTTCCTTGGATAATTTGGAGGCCACGTTATGATTGTAGGTTTGATATGGTGCAATTTATTATTGTATTCTAAATCCCAACTTTCTTGCCAATTATTATGAATAAAATGGTTTATAAGTAGTTTAACGTCTGAGAATGGTATTCTATGGTGTAAGGGATTAAGAGCCAGCTTTGCCGCCTCATCTGCTTTTTCATTGCCAGGGATACCCATGTGTCCAGGTACCCAGCAAAATAAGATATTATAGCCACGTCTTGTCAATTTATTATAAAACTCTAAGATGGACGAAACAAAGGGATGCTTTTTAAGTGATTTTATAGCGTCAATAGAACTATTTGAGTCAGTATAAATGATGAAGGGTGAGATATGATGATGAGAGATGTGCGACATGGCTCTCTCTATTGCAATCAATTCGGATGTAAAGACAGAAATTGAAGGGTGCAGACGATAACTCAAGGTAGTGTCATTACAAAAAATCCCGCAGCCAACAATATCCCCACTCTTAGAACCATCCGTATAGATATCTATGTAATTATTAAAGTTTGCACGATGTGCAGCAAATAGTTGTTGAAAGGCAAGAGGAGTTAGATTATTTTTATTGTAACCTTTAAATGGATGGAGCGTGGTAATATCAGGAGGTTTCCAGGGAGGGAACTGGTACATTGGACAAGGGTTCACTTCAATATTGATTAGAGCACTATCATCAATAATTCTTCGTATTCTGGCTCCAAAAGATGGTATGCAAGATGGTCTATGCTGATAAAGGATATCATTGTCTGTATTTAAAATGTGGGTATGAAGGGGATGGCCAGGATATGAAAGGACACGGTAATACAGCTCCAATGAGAGTTTATCACGAATATGATGTAATGCTGGTTCGTTACAGTCAACATAAAGGCTTAAAATTGGAGACGTACGAAATGCACCAGAGCAAACCCGGAGTGCGCTATGGTGCACAGTGTCAAGTTTTTTTAGAGCAGATTTACTGGCTGAACCATAGACCTGGCAGGCATAGTCAATTTTAGACCGGATCATGGCACGATAGATTTTAAGGAGAGAAGTACGATCTGCTCCCCAAGAGGTATTTGAAAGCACCTTTATAAGATTAAGAGATTTTTCACATTTTGTGCGTAACTGCAAGATATGTGGTAAAAAGGTTAACTTTTTATCAAAGTGAAGGCCCAGAAAACGGACACTGTCCACAACAGGAATCTGAGTTGAGTCGATAAAAATTTCAGGATCTGGATGTAGATCTCTACGTCTACAAAAGTGCACGCAAGAAGTTTTGTCTTTAGAAATGATAAAACCATTTTTATTTGTCCAATTAAGAATATGAGTGATGGCAGTTTGCAATTGTCTCTCAATAAAACGAATATCTTGACCTATACACATAATGCGAAAGTCGTCAACATAGAGATCTCCCTTCACCGAAGGGGGTAATTGACCAAGGATATCATTTATTTTAATAGCAAAGAGGGTGACACTCAGGACACTGCCCTGGGGTACACCCTCTTCTTGTACATAAAAACTTGATAGAGTTCCCCCAATCCTGACTTGAAAGAGTCGCATGGCGAGGAAGTTGTCAATAAAAATTGGGAGATTCCCACGAAAATCAAGATTAAACAGATCACGAAGGATCCCATATCGCCATGTTTTGTCATAGGCTTTCGCCATGTCAAAAAAGACTGACACCAAATGGCTGCGTTTTAGAAAAGCAGTCCGAATATGAGTTTCAAGATGGATCAGGTTATCGATAGTAGATCTACCTCGTTGGAATCCACTTTGAAAAGCGGCAAGCAGATTGTTAGATTCTAAAATATGCACAAGGCGGATATTTACCATTTTTTCTAGAAGTTTGCAAAGGCTGCTAGTGAGTGCAATAGGTCTGTAATTATTGGGGTCCCTGGAATCTTTACCTGGTTTAGGAAAGGGAATAATAACAGCTTTACGCCAGGCATAAGGAAAGGCATGTTCAACCCAAATTCTATTATAGAAGGCAAGCAAGTTATTAAGTGAGGCGGTGGAAAGATGTTTTAGCATGGTATAGGTGATGCCATCGTGACCTGGAGCAGAGAGGTGGCTTTTTTGCAAACAACTTAGGAGCTCTGAAATCGTAAAGGGGTTATTATAGTTAAAAGAATGGCGAGAATGAAAATTGATGCGGGTAGTTTCCATTTGTCTTTTATATGATAAGAATGGTTCTGGGTATGAATCTGTGCTAGAGTTAGATGCAAGTGTATTTGCTATTGTTTCAGCAATATTTTTGGGTGAAGCTATTGTTTGACCGTTGTGATTTAGGATTGAGATATGGTTTTCGGAATATAGGCCCATACAATTTTTTACTTTTTTCCAGAGGACTTTGCTTGAGGTATTAGAGCTAATGTTAGATATGTATTGCACCCAAGATTCACGCTGGCTCTTACGACGTACTCTTCTAGCTTCCGCCTTTGCTTTTTTGAAGGCAATATAGTTTGTATTATTGGGATACCTCCGGAAGAGGCCCCAAGCCTTCTGTTGAGTTTTTTTTGCAATCTGGCAATCACTGTTCCACCACGGCTTCTTGTGTCTAGGTGTAGCAGTGGATTTAGGAATGCTAATATCTGCAGCATTGATAATACACTGGGTGATATTATCAAGTGCATCGTCAATATCACAGTCAATCATGTCGTTTGTAATTGTAGCCTGATTTTCGAAAGATGGCCAATTTGCTCTGTCATAAATATAGCGCTTAAAATAAGTATTAGAGTCCCTGTTAGGAGTAGTCTGTGTGATAAATGTTGGAAAATGGTCACTGCCGTGCAGGTCATTTGAGACCCAGAAGTTCCAGAATGGATAAACAGATGGGGAGCAGATTGTAAGGTCTATTGCATGAAAAGTGCGAGTTGGTTCATGAAAGTAAGTGTTATCTCCATTATTAAGCAGGCATAAGCCATTGTCAGATATTAATTTCTCAATAACATCACCACGCTGATTAGAATCGGTATTTCCCCACAGTTGACTATGTGCATTAAAATCTCCAACAATGATGTAAGGAGTGGGGAGTTGGAGAAGGAGATTATCAAGAGTAGCTGACTGAATAGACTGATTTGGCGGTAAGTATAAGGTGCAAATTGTTATAAGCCGGTTAATATGTACACGGACTGCAACAGCTTGTAAATTTGTGTTTAGATTAATATGCGTATGGGGTAGGTTGCGAGAGATGAAAAGAGCCACTCCACCTGTGGCCCTTTCACTACCAGTAAAATCTTTTCGGTATGTAGCATAAGTGCGCAATTTTGCTTTGTTATTGGGTTTAAGATGGGTTTCTTGTAACGCTAAACATAGTGGTTGATGGTCATGAAGAATGTTGCGGATTTCGTCATATTTATTATGATAGCCACGGCAGTTCCACGAGATAATATTAGACATGAATGATTTTTTTTTTTAGTAATTTATCTGCGTTAAGTTATTCGGAGATAGTCATACTATCTCCATCGTTAAATTCTTCATCCGAATCTGGGTGAAGAGCAAGAGAATCATCCTCCTCCATTTTATCTGTCTGTTTTGGGTGGATTTCTTTTTTGGATGTTTTACTCTTTCTCTTTTTGGCTGCATTTTCAGATGGCACAGTGACTGTAACTGTTGGCAGGTTAAATTTCTCTGCATCAGATTTACGGTTTGGTTTCACAGATGGCGATTTTGTTGTATTTTGAGAACCTCTTTTATGGATTGGAAGTTTAGAGATTAAAGATTGCGACGAGGTATTTTGTTGTGAATTAGGAACAGATTTTGATAAGTTAGGATGAGCAGATTTTGGTGACTTAGGAGGAGCAGCAGCTTGCGTTGATCTATTTGTCTTACCAGAATTATTAGACAGGTTATTTTCTTTTTGATTACGTTGGCAATTAGTTTCAGTGGGGAATTCGGTTTGGGTTGCAATAGTTTTATGAGATTTTTGGACTGTTTTAGACAAAGCAGCAGCATATGAGACACCAACTGTGGGTGCCCTGGATTCAACTATTTTTCTAGCCTCGGGGTATGATAAATTTTCTTTTGTTCGTATTGTTTGTATCTCTTTTTCTTTTCGCCACTGCTCGCAGGATTTCGAATAAGATGGGTGCTCTTTTTTGCAGTTTACACAAGAAGGTGGTGCATTGCATTGTACACTTTCGTGGCCAACTGCACTACACCGACCACATGTGGTTTTACCTCGGCATGAGGTTTTTGAGTGCCCAAAGCGTTGACAATTAAAACAACGCAGTGGGTTTGGGATATAAGGTCTGACAGAACATGAAAGATATCCGGCTTTTATATATTTGGGTAGGTTTGGCGAGTTAAAAGTAAGTATTATATGCTTGGTAGGTATCTGAATTTGATTCGCTGGTATTTGTTCATCTTTACGGGTGATTTTTATACGTCTAGCTCCTATGACATTTTGTTCCCTTAAGTTTTCCACTATTTCATCTTCGGTTACATGCAGGAGGTCAGATTCTGAGATCACCCCACGAGAAGTGTTGAGAGTTCTATGTGGGCTTACGGAAATCGGGATATTTGCAAAATGTGTACATTTCTTTAAACTTATGGCTTGTTTGCTATTGTTTACTTCAATAAGAAGATCACCAGATCGAATTTTTTTTATGGTCTTTGGTTCACCAATCAATCCTTGGATAGATTTGTGAATCAGAAAGGGAGAGGTCTTGTCAAAACTGCCTTCTTGTCTTTTGATAATAAAGAATCTTTCAGCACATGAATTGGTATTACAGGCAATATCACCATCTCTATCAGCACAGGACTTATTCAGGTTCGCATTCTCTCCACATGGGAGAGGATTTAAAGGAAGTAAATTATTTCCATCCATATTGAGATAAAAAAAACGATTCAGACCCCGGTCGCACCACCCACCACCGAGCCCAACAAGGGGATGCACATTCATGCACCAGTGCTAACCAGGGCCCATACGGCCACAAGACACTCCTATGCCAGTCTCCACCCTTAACGAGATGGCTAGTAAGTACTCGCTCGCTTGATCCCCAGCCAGTGACAAGTCAGCTGACCAGCCGATTGATGCATACGGGACCAATATGCACCTCCCGTCTACCTGAAGCAGGGGCCAAAGCAGCGTGTTGGTTTCCCTCAACTGCCAGGATCCCCCTTTCCAGGGACACGGGTCGCCACGTACGGCAAACACGTGGGTGGTTTACAATTCTCCATGAGTCGATATACAGGATGATATCGGCTCATACAGAATTGCCCTCACCTCCGAAGAGGAAACCACAATGAGAGTGAAACAAAGAGGAAAGAAAGACAAGAGAAAAGAGGAAAAGGAAAAGAGAAAGATCGCTCAGGTGCCCGGGGTTGCGAAGCCCGTGAATACCTAAAGAAGGTATCCCCCTGGGGGGTATATGTTACGGCAACTCAACTGGTAAAGTCATTAGATTATATTTGTGTAAAAAATGTACTGTAAAAGAAAAACACAAATACCATGGACAATGCGTATGCATTTAACAAATGCAGATCAATACTACTTTGTAAATATTTCAAAGAGCCATTTCTGGGAAATTCTGCCACCAATTATGGTTTACAAAATAAACTGAAGCAAAAGATGTGCTTGGAAGAAAGTATAATATTTTAAGTACAGGATTGTTAGTACATCCTGATGCACCATGGATCAGGTACAGCCCAGAAAGTATATTAGTGGATTGTGAAAAATTAACAATCCTGGAAATCAAATGTCCACTTGATGGACTATATGTTACGGCAACTCTACTGGTAAAGTTATTAGATTATATCTGTGTAAAAAATGTACTGTAAAAAAAAGCACAAATACCATGGACAAATCCAATGCGTATGCATTTAACAAATGCAGATCAATGCTACTTTGTAATTTATGCATCAGTAGACAAAACTTATGTCATGATTGTGATAAAGAAAGATCGAAAGTTTATTGAACAGCTCCATTCGTCACTTCATAAAACATATTTCAACAATGCTTTATCATATGTACAATAAAATTTTTATTTTTTTTGTATGTTGTTAATTTATCTTGGAATTTAGACAAGCATTATCACAATAATAATGATTTCAAAAATTTAATCTTCATTCTAAGCCTACTGCAAACTACTATACTCCAGCACAAATGTCTAAACATCAGTACTTTTCCTCTATAAGGGCCTCAGCATTTTTTGTAAGCTTGATGTAATTGAGAGTGGAGAAAAAGAAAGGAATGATCCAATTTCAATTGGACAAATTTGAAAATGCAGAAATTCCTTTAGGCACCAATAAATCAGTCAAAGGTATTAAAGGTACGTAAATAATGATCCTATATCCAAATTTTAATATGGTAGATGGCTTTATACCAGTTTATATGCAAAGTGTACTTCTTGGTGTAACTAACCAACTCGCATGCTTTAGTTGAGAGTTCTGGCTGTTTGTATTCCCTGAGTGTGAGAGTTATTGGCAACCTGGACACACATATTAAAGATATGAAGCTTCCACATGTAAATTACATACTACAAAAGATATTTTGTTTTGGAAAGCTTCAGAGTGGCCTATTTTCTTACAAACATCGCTTATACTTTTGAAAAATATTTGAGCCATGCTGTATATAGACATTGGCTTCTCTTTGTGCATGCCATAACCTTGGTTTTGGGCACAAATATTACAGAAGATGATATCCAAAAAGCTAAAAGTTGTTTAAAAAAATTTGTGTCTGGTGCTAAAGATATTTACGGAATAGATGAGCAATCACACAACATTCATTTGTTGCTGCTTCTGCCTGCAACTGTAAAGAGTTGGGGTCCTCTGTGGACAAATTCATGCTTCATATTTGAAGATTCAATCGGTAAGCTGTAAATGCTGCATCATGGTACAAAGGCTGTACCTATACAGATAACTTCTGCTTATACAAGCAGATCAATACTTTGAGTACTCCTGTCTAAACAAGAAATAGAAAATCCTGAGATTATGAAATTTGTGGAGGAAATGCAATTAAAACATATAGTAGCAAAGAAAGCAGCAAACATAGATGGATATTTATTATATGGAAAACCTAAGTATTGGAATTGCTGAGGACTGAAGAAAGAGCAATAAAATAGCTATTGGCTCACTGTGTAGTATCAAGTGTAGAATTTTATGAAAGAATGTACTACAGTCGACGCTCGTTTTTACGAACTCGTAGGGAACACCCAAATAGTTCGTAAAATAGAAAGTTCGTAAAATAGAAAAACACCAAAAATAAAATGAATATGTACATTATTTATGTATTTTTATCAAACTGATCCTCTTCATAGATGAATAAGTATTTCAAGATTATTTATTATTTAATAAAGTTATACATGTATTTTTAAATGTACAGGAAATAAATGCGAATCTTTGCGCAAAAATAATGTTAGTATACACAAAAACATAAGTTATAGCATTCTTTGAAAACATTACATAGGAAAACACAGACTGTATTAGTGCTTAGTAGATGAAAATACACAGATGAAAACATAGATAAAAAATTAGGAATGAAAATAATAACTTATCTTTAAAAAAAAAAAATCACACTTTTGAAAATATATGTTTCCATTTTATCTATGCTTGAAATCCTTTCACAGTTATTGTTCCCTTCAAAAAAGTGCTTTAGTCCTGACAATCACTACTTAAAATTTTTGCCATGCCCCTTTCTCCGAAAGAGATTGGGGAAAACAACACATTCTTGGAATGCACCTTATGTTTCATTGCACCTGTATACAGTTAAAATGACGTTGGCACTGTATTCCGATATTTTAAAAAAAAGTTGCAGAAGTACGAAAACTGAGTTCGCAAAAAAGAGAGTTTCATAATTTGTAGTTCGTAAATGGGAGAGAAAAATTACATTGCTTCTATGGGAGTGTATTCGGGACCACTCTATACTTCGTAAAATCGCAAGTGTTCGTGAAAAAGAGGTTCGTAAAAACGAGCGTCTACTGTATTCAGGGTACATTTTTAGTACAAAAAATTATTGCTCTAAATTTATACAAGCAGATAAGGCTGTATCGTTGTCAACAAAAAATTGTGTAGAAATCCATAACATAATAGTTTTAAATGGTGATGTGTATTTTTTAAGGGAGACCATTCCATCGGCTACGTTCTTTATATATTTCCCTCATGTTGGACCTCTGCGCACAAATATTTTGTCTGTTTCAGATTATGATACACAATATCAAAGCAAAACAGTAGGCATTTAGACCTGTTCATGTTAGAGAAATTTGTGATTTTGCCAGTAACAGAAAAAGATATTACATATCTTATACCAATGAGTGTAGCAGAATATTTATTTTAAATAGATGATGTTGATTTATAGTGTAGCAAGTAGCAGAATATTGATTTTTTTTTCTTCGTTGTGAAATTTTAAAAATAAATATTTAAGTATGCTTTTTTTAAAACATTTCATCTATTAAAAATTACTACAATTTTATATAATCTCCTGGAATTATTTCATAATTCAATATATTTATTAGTTTTTAATTATTACTCTCATGAGTATCTTCCATACCTGTGATAAAAAGAGGATTAAGGATTTATTGAGACTTTTTTTACATGGCGAATACCGTTTCTGTAAAAATGTGCTAAATTTTGACTAATATTCTTAATTTTTCACCCAAATTCTACTTTTTTTTTTAAACATAGCTTAGTTAACATGATTTTTTGCATCATTTTTCAAAGAGATAGAAATGAAAGAAAAGGGGTATCTCCTAAACTCTTACCTCTGAGTGAGGATGTTGTGAAGTTAAATACTTACCTGAAGTCTATTTCAGAAGAAAATAAAAAGATCCTCACTAGTCAAAAATCCTCTTCAAGTGAAAAAGTTATGGCATGATCATTATTACAAAAGGTGACATTGTGCCAAATACTAGTTTTTAATCGAACACTTTAAGAAGTCTACCGAATGACTGTGAGTGACTATTAGTGAAAAAAGAAGCCCAATGAAAGATCGGAGATCGTAGAATGTCTTACAAAAACAGAAAAGGCTCTGGTGTCAGATTTTGACCAGAGTAGAAATAAAAGGTAAATGTGACAAAAATGTTCCAATTTTTTAACACCCACTATGCGAGGTCACTAGATCTATTCCTGAGTCTTAGAGTAGAAGTGGGAGTGTCATCAGAAAACAAGTATCTTTTTGCGAGTAGCACTCACTGTGCACAATATAGCTATCGTGGATCAGATTATTTACGACAGTTTGCAATTGGTTGGTTGTATGGGGTTTTATGGCACAAAATCCCTGAGGGGACATGCTGCGCCAAAAAAGACTAAAAAACACAATGTAAATAAAAGAAATGAGAAAAACAATCTGGATGAGATCCCACCCAGATGTAGACAGAGACGTGTAGAAGTGTAAAATATTTAATTAAAAATAGTAGCGTAAAAAAGTTAAAAGTAATTCAATGCAAGAGCAGCCTGGATGAGGTTCCCATCCAGGTGTCACAAAAGTGTAAAAGATAAAACTAGGTCGTGTAACCAATGAAAGCAATAAAAATCATATTTCAAAATAAAATCCAGCATGTTTTAAAAAGGTAAAGAGTGCCCCATGCGGTGTTTCCCCAATGAGGTTTGTCAAGATTGGTGATGATGAATTAAAGCAAATTCTGTACAGGTGCCATAGACCCGGACAGTCAGTTAAAATATGATGAATGGTCAGGTAATCCGAATGACAATGTGGACACATGGGTGCATCCTCCCTAAGTAAAAGATGTTTATGAGTGATCCTTGAATGTCCAATTCTCAGACGGGTAAGAAGAACATCTGCTTTCCTTGGGTAACTCAAAGGCCAGGTCGTGATTGTTGGTTTGATGTGGTGCAGTTTATTATTACATTCTGAATCCCAACTTTCTTGCCAATTATTATGAATAAAGTGTCTTATGAGTAGTTTAACGTCTGAGAATGGAATTTTGTGTTGTAACGGATTCAGTGCACGTTTTGCTGCCTCATCAGCCTTCTCATTTCGAGAGATACCCATGTGCCCAGGTACCCAGCAAAATAAAATGTTATAACCACGTCTGATCAGTTTATTATAAAGATCCAAGATGGCCGAGACATAGGGGTGCTTATTAAATGATTTTATTGCATCAATAGAGCTTTTCGAGTCAGTATAAATGATGAAAAAAGTCTTATGATGATGAGCAATGTGCAACATGGCTCTCTCAATTGCTATTAATTCGGCCGAAAACACAGTAATAGAAGGGTGTAGCCGATAACTGAAAGTGGTATTATCAAAGAAAACACCACAACCAACATTATCTCTACACTTTGATCCATCAGTATAAATATCTGTATAGTTATTGTAATCAGAGCGGTGTGCAGCGAATAACTGTTGAAAGACAGTAGGTGCTAAGTTCTTTTTGTCATAATCTTTAAAAGGATGGAGGGTGGTAATATTAAGAGTTTTCCAGGGAGGGAACGTGTGCAATGGGCATGGGGCTCACCTCAATATTGCTTAGATTGCTATTGTTAATAAAATTTCTCACTCTGACTCCAAATGATGGAATGCAGGATGGTCGGTGCTGATAAAGCATATCATTGTCTGCATTTAAAATATTTGTATGAAGTGGATGATCATTATGTGAAAGAATACGATAGTACAAATCTAATGAAAGCTTTTCCCGAATATGATGTAATGCTGGTTCATTACAGTCAACATACAGACTTAAAACTGGCGATGTACGAAATGCACCAGAGCAGACACGGAGTGCGCTGTGGTGCACAGTGTCAAGTTTTTTAAGAGTGGAAATGCAGGACGAACCATAGATTTGGCAGGCATAGTCAATTTTGGAATGGATTATAGAACGATAAATTTTAAGGAGAGAACCACGGTCTGCTCCCCAAAATGTGTTCGAAAGCACCTTAATTAAATTAAGGGATTGTTCACATTTTTTCCGCAACTGCAAAATATGTGGTAAGAAAGTAAGTTTTTTGTCAAAATACACACCCAAAAAGCGAACGCAGTCAACAACACAAATTTGATAAGAACCAATAAAAATTTCAGGGTCTGGATGCAGATCCCTACGTCTACAGAAATGTACACAAGAAGTTTTGTCCTGAGATATAATAAAACCATTTTTATTTGTCCATTGAATAATACGGTTGATAGCTAACTGTAATTGTCTCTCAATAAAACGCATATCCTGTCCTTTACATAAAATTTTAAAATCGTCAACATAGAGGGTTCCCTGAACACATGGGGGCAACTGCTCAAGGATGCCATTTATCTTGATAGCAAAAAGGGTGACACTCAGAACACTACCCTGAGGAACACCCTCTTGTATATAAAAACTGGAGAGGATCCCGCCAATTCGAACTTGAAAAATACGAATGGCCAGGAAGTTCTTAATAAAAATCGGGAGGTTACCACGAAAGTCCAAGTTAAAAAGATCGCAAAGAATACCGTACCTCCATGTCTTGTCATATGCTTTCAGCATGTCAAAAAACACTGCGACCAGATGGTTTCTCTTTAAAAAGGCAGTCCGTATATGAGATTCTAAGAGAATGAGGTTATCAATAGTGGACCTACCTCTTCGAAATCCACTTTGGAAAGCTGCAAGGTAATTATTTGATTCTAAGACATGGACCAGACGGCAATTTATCATTTTTTCTAAAAGTTTGCAAAGGCAACTAGAGAGTGCAATTGGCCTGTAATTATTTGGATCGCTTGAGTCTTTTCCTGGTTTAGGAAAAGGGATGACTATGGCTTTACACCAGGCATTGGGAAAAGCTTGTTCCATCCAGATTCTAATGTAATAAGCAAGAAGGTTATTTAGAGAAGTCCTGCAGAGATGTTTCAGCATGGTATATGTGATGCCATCGTGACCTGGAGCAGATAAATGACTGTTTTGTAAACATTTTAAGAGTTCTGAAATAGTGAAAGGAAGATTGTAATCGTAAGAGTGGCATGAATTAAAATTGATGTTGGTAGTTTCCATTCGTCTTTTGTATGATAAAAAAGAATCTGGGTAAGAATCAGAGCTAGAATTGGATGCGAGGGTATTTGCTATTGTTTCAGCAATGTTTTTTGGAGATGCTATGGTTTGGCCATTGTGTTTTAAAATTGAGATGTGGTTTTCAGAATATAATCCCATACAATTTTTCACTTTTTTCCAAAGAACTTTACTTGAGGTATTGCAGCTTATAGTGGAGATGTATTGCATCCAGGATTCACGTTGGCTTTTGCGGCGCACTCTTCTAGCATCAGCCTTTGCTTTTTTGTATGCAATATAATTAGCATTATTGGGATACCTCCGGAAGTTGCCCCATGCCTTCTGTTGACTTTTTTTTGCCTTTTGACAGTCATCATTCCACCATGGTTTCCTGTGTTTTGGGGTGGAACGTGATTTAGGAATGCTAATATCTGCAGCATTGATAATACAATGGGTGATATTATGAAGCGCATCGTCAATATCACCTTCTATCATATCGCTAGTGATTTTAGCAAGGTCTGTAAAAGTTGGCCAATTGGCTCTGTCATAGACATAGCGATTAAAACAATTATTAGAATCCCTGTGAGGAGTAGTCTGTGAGATAAATGTTGGAAAATGGTCACTGCCGTGTAGGTCATTAGAGACCCAGAAGTTCCAATAAGGATAGATAGATGCAGAGCAGATAGTGAGATCTATTGCATGAAAGGTGCGGGTTGGTTCATGGAAATAAGTATGATCACCATTATTGAGTAGGCATAAGCCATTGTCGGAAATTAATTTCTCTATAATATCACCACGTTGATTAGTGTCAGAACTACCCCACAGTTGGCTATGAGCATTAAAATCCCCAACGATGATGAAAGGAGTGGGGAGTTGAAGAAGGAGATCATCAAGTAGTGCTGACTGAATAATTTGGTGGGGTGGTAAATAAATAGTGCAGATTGTAATGAGACGTTTTACATATACACGGACTGCAACAGCTTGTAAGTTTGTTCTTAAGTTAATATGAGTGTGGGGTAAATTGCGAGAGATGAAAAGAGCCACTCCACCAGTGGCCCTATCACTACCTGTAAAATCTTTTCTGTATGTAGCATAGGTGCGCAATTTTGCTTTGTCAGTGGGTTTTAGATGGGTTTCCTGCAGAGCTAAACATAAAGGTTGATGGTCGGATAGAATATTACGGATTTTAAATATTACGGATATTCGGATAGAATATTACGGATCGTCATGTTTATTGTGATAACCACGGCAGTTCCAAGAGATAATATTAGACATGAAAGATTTTATTTTTTTTTTTTTTTTTACTACCTGCGGAATTTTTATTCGGAGATAGTCATACTAACTCCATCGTTAAATTCTTCATCCGGTTCTGGGTGAAGAGCTAGAGCATCATCATACTCCATTTTATCATTTTGTTTTGATTGAGTTTCATTGTTGGATGTTTTATTCTTTTTCTTTTTAGCTGAATTTTCGGGTGACACACTGGCTTTAATCGTTGGTAGGTTAAATTTTTCGGCGTCAGATTTACGGCTTGGTTTCACAGATGGTGTTTTAGTTGTATTTTGAGAACCTCTTTTATGGAGTGGAAGTTTAGAAATAACAGATTGAGATGATTTTGAAGAGGCATTTTGTGGTGGTTTAGGAGGATCAGATTTAGGTGACTTAGGAGGAGGAGATTGTGTTGATCTATTAGTCTTACCAGAATTATTAGACAGGTAGTTATCTTTTTGATTAGGTTGGCAATTAGGTTTAGTGGGGAGTTCTGTTTGAGTTGCAATAGACTGATAAGTTTTATGGACAGTTTTAGACAAGGCAGTAGCATATGACACACCAACTTTGGGTGTCCTTGATTCAACAATTTTCCTGGCTTCAGGGTACGATATGTTGTCCTTTGTGCGTATGGTCTGTATTTCTTTTTTCCACATTTCACAAGATTTAGCATAAGATGGATGATCTTTTTTGCAGTTGACACAACAAGGTGGAGCATTACATTGTGCACTGTCGTGGCCAACTGCACTGCACCGACCACAGGTGGCCTTACCTCGACATGAGGTTTTTGAGTGCCCAAAGCGTTGACAATTAAAACAACGCAGTGGGTTTGGTATGTACGGTCTAACAGAACATGATAAATACCCGGCTTTTATATATTTTGGTAGTTTGGGTGTGTTAAATGTAAGTATAATGTGTTTGGTAGGTATTTGTATTTGAGTAGATGTTTGTTCGTCCCGACGGTGGATTGTATCCTTCTTGCTTCAATGACGTTTTGGTCTGTTAAATTGTTTACTATTTCATCTTCTGAAACATGCAACAGATCAGACTCTGAGATCACCCCACGAGATGTGTTTAAGGTTCTATGAGGTGATATAGTGACTGCGATGGTTGCAAAGTGAGTACATTTTTTTAAGTTTGCTGCTTGTTGGTTGTTGCTTACTTCGATTAAAAGTTCACCTGTCCGGAGTTTTTTTATTGTTTTTGGTTCACCAACCAATCCAAGGATAGATTTATTTATCAAAAAGGGTGATGTTTTGTCAAAGCTTCCATCTGTGCGTTTCACTACAAAAAATCTTTCTTCAGCTTTACTAGTATTAAAGTTGACATTTTTACATTCTTCATTGGAAGTAAAAACGTCACACATCTCTTCCCATGATTGTTTTTTATGTTGATTAGCAGTTATTTCTGAGCCAGAGCTGATTGCACCATTACTCTCTGTATTGGAATGTGGGGCCTCCACATCACATGGGTTAATTCCTAATATTGTAGCCATATTGAGAGAAAGCATTTTGAAACGCCAGGCATCGGGCCTGGTCACCGACCCTTCTTATTACCATTACTTTAGGCGCAGGTCTCAAAAGGGTGAAAACTATATCAACAAACTTCCACGTTTTTCGAACATTGGATTAAACTCGATAGCATTTCTTAATCTCTAGTTCTTTCACTTTGGAATCAGGAAGCCAGTAGGTAAGCCTTTACAGCTCTGTCCAACCTACAGCCCCTTTCGCCGAAAGGCACCAGTCTCCCGGTGTTGGTCCTAACAGCCACCATACAAGTATGGCGTCCTCCGATCACGGAACCGAATTTCGGAAATGCCCTGCACTCTGGGACTCGAGATCAGCCTAAAAAGGTAGAAACGAGGCGATGAGATTAAAATACCTCAACACCCAGAGTGTCTCACGTGAAAATAAAAAAAAAACCACTATTGTAGAAAAAAAAAAAAAAAAAAAAAAAAAAAAAATGTGAGAGAAAACTCAGAAACAAGGTGTATTTTTTGTCTTTTTTAAAAACCTTTATAATTTTTTTTTCTCAAAAGAACAAGAACAACGTTAGTAGAACAAAGAACAGTTTCAAGAAAACAGTAACAAACTCGAACAAGAACAAAGAGGGATAACAAACTGAAAAGAGAAGACTAAAAAGTGTGAAACAAAGAAAAAAGGATAGACAACCAAAAAGAGAAGAAGACAGGAAAGGAGAAAGATCGCTCGGGAACCCGGGGTCGCGAAACCCGTAAATACCTAAAGAAGGTATTCCCCTGGGGGGTTTGCAATTGAGCAAATGCTCCTGAACCATTAAGATCAACAACATTGAGAAAACATGTTGCGTCTGTTTCTCAAATATTAAATTAAAAAAACAATGAGTTGGACTTGCTTGCAAAGTTCATGGAACCCGATATTACAATTCATCGTGAATGTTACAGGATGCCGGACAATGTGCTGCAGGTGGCAAAACTATCCAAAGTGTTCTTTAATAGATAAAGAAATTCATAGAGAACTGCATGATGACATCGAATTTAGAGAAACAGAGAATACAAAAAGAAGACAAAGTCATAAATTACAATGCCAAGATGTTGAATATTAGAAAAAAAATATAGTAAAAGGCCAATTATTCAAAGAGGCAGGGAAATCACTGGATGAAATGGAAATAGGTAAATATAGAATACAATAAAAAAAAAAAAAAAAGCTTTTGTTTAAAATGTATATATTTTAAATGGAGTAATGTTTTCTTGCATAACCGAAAGGTTTTAATTTTTTGTGTGTGTGATTTTAGATTTATCTGAGGCAGACATCAATGCAAATATCGAAAATTATTATGATGGAAGCTCTGATTCAGAATCTGGTATGGAGGTATTTAATATTTAAATTATGATACTGTTTTGTTACATTCTAAAGTTAAAATATATATCTATATATTTTTTTAATATTTTTTTTTAAATATTAAACAAAAAAGTACATGTATTATTTTAAAATTTAAATCATTAAAATAAGCATGTACCAATCTATAATACAAAAACATAAAATATTTTCTAAATTTATACTTTAAAATCCCACTCAATATCTGTAAATTTGATTAATTTGGACACATATCTCAATGTTACACTCTCTGATATTATACAACTGAACGACATAATGATAATGGACCACACACAAATTCCTAAGGCATTTGGGCTGAAAATTTTGTTTGTAGTTTGCAATTTAAAGTATCCTGATAAAGTTCTTTTTGTCACGAAATTCACTGTTATCAGGCAGGAATGAAATTTGATGAGAATGATATATTTTCACACAGCGGTTCTAGATCAAAGTAATAAAAAATTTATTTATTTAATCTAGAAGATTCCGAATAGTTTAAGTATGTGAGAAAAAATTGTTGCTGAGAAGGAAGTTTAGAAAATAAATAATGGTAGAAAGAATCTTCATGGCATTTTCTAAAATCAGTCTTTGCCATTCGTTGATTTTTGGTATTTTGTAGATGACATTAACTAACAAAACATAAGAGCACAAGCATGCATGATAAACTAGTTGATAGTTATAGCCTGTCAAACTTCCAATAATAGATTAATATGTTATAATAGGCGACAGATTGGCGTACTCGATGACGTAATCATGTCTGTTACAACATCTAATTTCATATACTATGAAAAGAAAAATTATTCGTATGTAGGTAGTCAGGGGTGAAAGTTTTCCGTCCTGGGACGGAATTCAGTCTTTTTTTATATTTAGGAAGACGGAACGAGACGGAAAGAAAATATTCATTTCTGCCTGGAATTCAAGTGACAAAAAAAAATCTTTCTTAGTCATAAATAATTTAATTGGGAAAAGCAGAAAACCAACGCCATAGTTTATTTACTTTGTGTTTACGTGTACTGCGTGTGCTTGCAGCTCCCCGCGACATGTGCTCCCGAGTTCCAAGTTCTTGAGTATTGCTTTTCTTTGAGCATGCGCCAAAGAGAGAGATTAGCCCACGCCGCGCTGGATAAATTGGCTGTGAGACAGAAGTGTCAGGAAATATGTTTATATTTCCCTCCTATTCTTATCTTTCCATTCAACCTCTTTCATTCAACCTGTTTAACTTAACCTCTTTCATTTAATTTATCTTTATAAATATAACCCTCTTTAAGTAATTTCATAATTGTCTTTAAATAAAATATAATTTAAATACTTTATTTATCATTCACTCATTTAAGTTTCAATAATCTAAGTTTCTAAATTTAAATACTTTTCATTATCTTTATTTCAGTGTTTAAATATTACTTTATAATAAATATATTTTTCATTACCTTTACCTTGAATCACTTCTGCATAATCTATTTCCTTGAGCATCTATCTGTATTTACTTATCAGCCACGTTCTTTCCGGCATTACGTAACCTCTCTTTCAGCTTGTCAACAGACATCGTTAGTTAAGTCTCGTAAAGTGAGAAGTTACGATGACCATTGATAGAGAGCGTTGCTTGTCCGGTACACGTGTCTATCTCCAGTGGCCGATCGCTATGGTTCGTTTTCCCCGGGATCGTTCGAGATGCCGGAAGTGGCGTTTGACTTGGCGATCGGAAGTCACGTGAGGGGGCGTTGTCGGCAAAGGGAGTGAGCTATTTATATCGTTGGAGCGAGCTCATTGATAGCTTCGTTTTTCTTTTAGACATATACCTCGCTTCGTGCATGTCGGCTGCATAATGTCACTATCACTTAAGTTTGTTGTTTTAAAACATGATGGGATGTGAAGTTTAATGAATTACAGTGACAGTTTTTACTTAATTATTTTAAATGGGATATTCTCGCATTTTTTTGGTCAACATGAAGACTGTATGATTTGGTGTCAACGTAGTGCTGGTTTCGCTGGACGAAAGATGTTTGTTTACAGATGTTATTTGGTATAGAAGGATATACCTGAATAGATGCATCTAATCTTTTTGAGTGTTTCCTAGCATACAGTAAGCGGGCTACCGGCGATATGTCAGTTAGTTTACTTTTATATTTCTCTTCTTTTATTTGAAATAGAATACTTTTCTTTACAGTAACTTTCTCTCCCTCTTTAAAAGATATTTTTGGTTTGAATTACTTTTGGGTAATTATGTCAATGGAGATTAATCTAGTCAACTTCCTTTTAGTAAGTGGATTGTAAACTGTAGGGTTGTAGATTGGTTTCCAAAGGGACCAGGGATATTTTTCCCGTTTTGACGCTGCAGATCGGTCGTAGCAATAGTGGTTCGAGACCTACGTTTTCTGGAAATATGAGCAAGGTACTTGAAGTTGTTATTGGTTGGTTGGTTGGTTGTATATGGTTTTATGGCACAAAGTCCCATGAGGGACATGCTGCGCCAAAAAAATAATTATAGACTAAAAAAGGATGAAGTTAAATAAAGTAGCTAAAATATAGGTAAATATGAAAGAAAATAAATAACGTAGAAAAGGTATCTGGATGGGGTATCCCATCCAGATGTTAAAACCAAAAATCAGTCATAAAACCAACGAAATAAATAAAAGATTAGATATCAAAATAAAATCCTGCGTGTTTTAAAAACGTAAAGAGTGCCCCATGAGGTGTTTCCCCGATGAGGTTTGTCATTGCTGGTAATGAAGTGTTAAAATAAATTCTATATAAGTGCCGGAGGCCCGGACAGTCAGTTAAAACATGATGAATGGTCAGATAATCATAGTGACAATGTGGACACATGGGTGCATCCTCCCGAAGTAAAAGATGTTTATGAGTGATCCTAGAATGACCAATTCTCAGACGAGTCAGAAGGACATCTGTTTTCCTTGGATAATTTGGAGGCCACGTTATGATTGTAGGTTTGATATGGTGCAATTTATTATTGTATTCTAAATCCCAACTTTCTTGCCAATTATTATGAATAAAATGGTTTATAAGTAGTTTAACGTCTGAGAATGGTATTCTATGGTGTAAGGGATTAAGAGCCAGCTTTGCCGCCTCATCTGCTTTTTCATTGCCAGGGATACCCATGTGTCCAGGTACCCAGCAAAATAAGATATTATAGCCACGTCTTGTCAATTTATTATAAAACTCTAAGATGGACGAAACAAAGGGATGCTTTTTAAGTGATTTTATAGCGTCAATAGAACTATTTGAGTCAGTATAAATGATGAAGGGTGAGATATGATGATGAGAGATGTGCGACATGGCTCTCTCTATTGCAATCAATTCGGATGTAAAGACAGAAATTGAAGGGTGCAGACGATAACTCAAGGTAGTGTCATTACAAAAAATCCCGCAGCCAACAATATCCCCACTCTTAGAACCATCCGTATAGATATCTATGTAATTATTAAAGTTTGCACGATGTGCAGCAAATAGTTGTTGAAAGGCAAGAGGAGTTAGATTATTTTTATTGTAACCTTTAAATGGATGGAGCGTGGTAATATCAGGAGGTTTCCAGGGAGGGAACTGGTACATTGGACAAGGGTTCACTTCAATATTGATTAGAGCACTATCATCAATAATTCTTCGTATTCTGGCTCCAAAAGATGGTATGCAAGATGGTCTATGCTGATAAAGGATATCATTGTCTGTATTTAAAATGTGGGTATGAAGGGGATGGCCAGGATATGAAAGGACACGGTAATACAGCTCCAATGAGAGTTTATCACGAATATGATGTAATGCTGGTTCGTTACAGTCAACATAAAGGCTTAAAATTGGAGACGTACGAAATGCACCAGAGCAAACCCGGAGTGCGCTATGGTGCACAGTGTCAAGTTTTTTTAGAGCAGATTTACTGGCTGAACCATAGACCTGGCAGGCATAGTCAATTTTAGACCGGATCATGGCACGATAGATTTTAAGGAGAGAAGTACGATCTGCTCCCCAAGAGGTATTTGAAAGCACCTTTATAAGATTAAGAGATTTTTCACATTTTGTGCGTAACTGCAAGATATGTGGTAAAAAGGTTAACTTTTTATCAAAGTGAAGGCCCAGAAAACGGACACTGTCCACAACAGGAATCTGAGTTGAGTCGATAAAAATTTCAGGATCTGGATGTAGATCTCTACGCCTACAAAAGTGCACGCAAGAAGTTTTGTCTTTAGAAATGATAAAACCATTTTTATTTGTCCAATTAAGAATATGAGTGATGGCAGTTTGCAATTGTCTCTCAATAAAACGAATATCTTGTCCTATACACATAATGCGAAAGTCGTCAACATAGAGATCTCCCTTCACCGAAGGGGGTAATTGACCAAGGATATCATTTATTTTAATAGCAAAGAGGGTGACACTCAGGACACTGCCCTGGGGTACACCCTCTTCTTGTACATAAAAACTTGATAGAGTTCCCCCAATCCTGACTTGAAAGAGTCGCATGGCGAGGAAGTTGTCAATAAAAATTGGGAGATTCCCACGAAAATCAAGATTAAACAGATCACGAAGGATCCCGTATCGCCATGTTTTGTCATAGGCTTTCGCCATGTCAAAAAAGACTGACACCAAATGGCTGCGTTTTAGAAAAGCAGTCCGAATATGAGTTTCAAGATGGATCAGGTTATCGATAGTAGATCTACCTCGTCGGAATCCACTTTGAAAAGCGGCAAGCAGATTGTTAGATTCTAAAATATGCACAAGGCGGATATTTACCATTTTTTCTAGAAGTTTGCAAAGGCTGCTAGTGAGTGCAATAGGTCTGTAATTATTGGGGTCCCTGGAATCTTTACCTGGTTTAGGAAAGGGAATAATAACAGCTTTACGCCAGGCATAAGGAAAGGCATGTTCAACCCAAATTCTATTATAGAAGGCAAGTAAGTTATTAAGTGAGGCGGTGGAAAGATGTTTTAGCATGGTATAGGTGATGCCATCGTGACCTGGAGCAGAGAGGTGGCTTTTTTGCAAACAACTTAGGAGCTCTGAAATCGTAAAGGGGTTATTATAGTTAAAAGAATGGCGAGAATGAAAATTGATGCGGGTAGCTTCCATTTGTCTTTTATATGATAAGAATGGTTCTGGGTATGAATCTGTGCTAGAGTTAGATGCAAGTGTATTTGCTATTGTTTCAGCAATATTTTTGGGTGAAGCTATTGTTTGACCGTTGTGATTTAGGATTGAGATATGGTTTTCGGAATATAGGCCCATACAATTTTTTACTTTTTTCCAGAGGACTTTGCTTGAGGTATTAGAGCTAATGTTTGATATGTATTGCATCCAAGATTCACGCTGGCTCTTACGACGCACTCTTCTAGCTTCCGCCTTTGCTTTTTTGAAGGCAATATAGTTTGTATTATTGGGATACCTCCGGAAGAGGCCCCAAGCCTTCTGTTGAGTTTTTTTTGCAATCTGGCAATCACTGTTCCACCACGGCTTCTTGTGTCTAGGTGTAGCAGTGGATTTAGGAATGCTAATATCTGCAGCATTGATAATACACTGGGTGATATTATCAAGTGCATCGTCAATATCACAGTCAATCATGTCGTTTGTAATTGTAGCCTGATTTTCGAAAGATGTCCAATTTGCTCTGTCATAAATATAGCGCTTAAAATAAGTATTAGAGTCCCTGTTAGGAGTAGTCTGTGTGATAAACGTTGGAAAGTGGTCACTGCCGTGCAGGTCATTTGAGACCCAGAAGTTCCAGAATGGATAAACAGATGGGGAGCAGATAGTAAGGTCTATTGCATGAAAAGTGCGAGTTGGTTCATGAAAGTAAGTGTTATCGCCATTATTAAGCAGGCATAAGCCATTGTCAGATATTAATTTCTCAATAACATCACCACGCTGATTAGAATCGGTATTTCCCCACAGTTGACTATGTGCATTAAAATCTCCAACAATGATGTAAGGAGTGGGGAGTTGGAGAAGGAGATTATCAAGAGTAGCTGACTGAATAGACTGATTTGGCGGTAAGTATAAGGTGCAAATTGTTATAAGCCGGTTAATATGTACACGGACTGCAACAGCTTGTAAATTTGTGTTTAGATTAATATGCGTATGGGGTAGGTTGCGAGAGATGAAAAGAGCCACTCCACCTGTGGCCCTTTCACTACCAGTAAAATCTTTTCGGTATGTAGCATAAGTGCGCAATTTTGCTTTGTTATTGGGTTTAAGATGGGTTTCTTGTAACGCTAAACATAGTGGTTGATGGTCATGAAGAATGTTGCGGATTTCGTCATATTTATTATGATAGCCACGGCAGTTCCACGAGATAATATTAGACATGAATGATTTTTTTTTTTAGTAATTTATCTGCGTTAAGTTATTTGGAGATAGTCATACTATCTCCATCGTTAAATTCTTCATCCGAATCTGGGTGAAGAGCAAGAGAATCATCCTCCTCCATTTTATCTGTCTGTTTTGGGTGGATTTCTTTTTTGGATGTTTTACTCTTTCTCTTTTTGGCTGCATTTTCAGATGGCACAGTGACTGTAACTGTTGGCAGGTTAAATTTCTCTGCATTATATTTACGGTTTGGTTTCACAGAAGGCGATTTTGTTGTATTTTGAGAACCTCTTTTATGGATTGGAAGTTTAGAGATTAAAGATTGTGACGAGGTATTTTGTTGTGAATTAGGAACAGATTTTGATAAGTTAGGATGAGCAGATTTTGGTGACTTAGGAGGAGCAGCAGCTTGCGTTGATCTATTTGTCTTACCAGAATTATTAGACAGGTTATTTTCTTTTTGATTACGTTGGCAATTAGTTTCAGTGGGGAATTCGGTTTGGGTTGCAATAGTTTTATGAGATTTTTGGACTGTTTTAGACAAAGCAGCAGCATATGAGACACCAACTGTGGGTGCCCTGGATTCAACTATTTTTCTAGCCTCGGGGTATGATAAATTTTCTTTTGTTCGTATTGTTTGTATCTCTTTTTCTTTACGCCACTGCTCGCAGGATTTCGAATAAGATGGGTGCTCTTTTTTGCAGTTTACACAAGAAGGTGGTGCATTGCATTGTACACTTTCGTGGCCAACTGCACTACACCGACCACATGTGGTTTTACCTCGGCATGAGGTTTTTGAGTGCCCAAAGCGTTGACAATTAAAACAACGCAGTGGGTTTGGGATATAAGGTCTGACAGATCATGAAAGATATCCGGCTTTTATATATTTGGGTAGATTTGGCGAGTTAAAAGTAAGTATTATATGCTTGGTAGGTATCTGAATTTGATTCGCTGGTATTTGTTCATCTTTACGGGTGATTTTTATACGTCTAGCTCCTATGACATTTTGTTCCCTTAAGTTTTCCACTATTTCATCTTCGGTTACATGCAGGAGGTCAGATTCTGAGATCACCCCACGAGAAGTGTTGAGAGTTCTATGTGGGCTTACGGAAATCGGGATATTTGCAAAATGTGTACATTTCTTTAAACTTATGGCTTGTTTGCTATTGTTTACTTCAATAAGAAGATCACCAGATCGAATTTTTTTTATGGTCTTTGGTTCACCAATCAATCCTTGGATAGATTTGTGAATCAGAAAGGGAGAGGTCTTGTCAAAACTGCCTTCTTGTCTTTTGATAATAAAGAATCTTTCAGCACATGAATTGGTATTAGAGGCAATATCACGATCTCTATCAGCACAGGACTTATTTTGGTTCGCATTCTCTCCACATGGGAGAGGATTTAAAGGAAGTAAATTATTTCCATCCATATTGAGATAAAAAAATCAATTCAGACCCTGGTCGCACCACCCACCACCGAGCCCAACAAGGGGATGCACATTCGTGCACCAGTGCTAACCAGGGCCCATACGGTCACAAGACACTCCTATGCCAGTCTCCACCCTTAACGAGATGGCTAGTAAGTACTCGCTCGCTTGATCCCCAGCCAGTGACAAGTCAGCTGACCAGCCGATTGATGCATACGGGACCAATATGCACCTCCCGTCTACCTGAAGCAGGGGCCAAAGCAGCGTGTTGGTTTCCCTCAACTGCCAGGATCCCCCTTTCCAGGGACACGGGTCGCCACGTACGGCAAACACGTGGGTGGTTTACAATTCTCCATGAGTCGATATACAGGATGATATCGGCTCATACAGAATTGCCCTCACCTCCGAAGAGGAAACCACAATGAGAGTGAAACAAAGAGGAAAGAAAGACAAGAGAAAAGAGGAAAAGGAAAAGAGAAAGATCGCTCAGGTGCCCGGGGTTGCGAAGCCCGTGAATACCTAAAGAAGGTATCCCCCTGGGGGATGAAGTTGTTATTGACTGGCAGTGTTTTTACAGTTCCTTTGAGTTCCTACAGACGGATTTCGCTAGGGGATCTCTGGTGAGGCTTGCTGCAGTTTATGATTTCATTTGTGTCCCTTTTCATGTTTGCTTTAGTTCTCCTATATTTTTAACTTCTAGTGGCAGTATGAAGTATTTGGAGAATTGCATTAAGCTTTTGAATATAATGAAGTTTGACTTGAGTAAGTGACAAATCTTTTATGGAGAGAAAGATAATTTTAGTGTGATTAATTGAAGATAAACCTTTTTACTATTCATAATGTTTTAAAGATAATTTGATATTTTCTCTATTTAAAGTTTAATGCTATTTAAAGTTAATTGAAGTTAAGTAAAGTAATTGGAGTAAAAATTTAAAGAAGTTTCTTTTTAATATTTTTCTGTAAAATAGTTTTTAGCTTTTGGTGCTCTGGTTCATTAAACATTGATATAGAGTGATGTTTCTCTGCACGGTATTACACTTAGTGCTTATGTTAATTGGATGCTTAAGAGAACTTGAGAACTTATGTCGATTGTTTATACATCTACTTTTATCGTTATGATTTTTATTTTCATTTTGTTTTTATTTAAATTTGTTTAATAAAATTGTTATTTGTTTTTAAATCTGTTTGGTCATTCTTTCAAAATACTTTCTAGAATATTTCAGACTTTACAAATGTCTTGGGTAAACAGTTTCAGCTTAAACGCTCCATATGCGTATTATGCTTTGCTTCCTTAATCCATTCCAATTACCTTTGTTAATTGGATAACAAGAAGAAGAGAACTTGCTGCGTGAAACAGAATACGCGGTAGTCACAAGCGCAGGTGTCGAACAGAAGGGAATATTGTGAATTTGTAGATCGGCAGCACGCTTTGCTTGTTCGCTTGTTTTTCTGCTTATCGCTCTGTTATTTTTTCACGCTTTTGAGACTTCAAAATATTGAACTCATTATCATTGGAAATGCAAGGAATTGAATTTATCGAAGAATCCAATGCTTTGAAAGTAGATGATACTGGACTAAAAAAACAAATGGAGTTTTGCCTGGCTAAAGGAATGTGATGAGCAAGGGAATAGCAATGGCACGTGGTGCCGGAAACTAAAAGAGTCAGGTTGTTGCTATTGTGTTGTATGCCATTCAACTCTTAATTACGGAAATAATGGTAAGAAAACGCTATTTAAGCATAGCAGGCATAAGAATCATCAAGAATTGATGTGTGCTCAAAATTTAACGCAAACTGTTCCAGGTGCTAAGCCACTCATTGCCGGTCCTTCTATAGCTGATCGGGTTGCAGATCAGAAAGCTGTAGTAACAGCATTTTTAAGTGAAAAAATGCTACCATTTTCTTTAGCTGGTGACTTGGTTGATCTTTCCAAATTTTTAGCCAAGGATAAATCGGCACTTTCAAGATTACAGTTTTCACGAACAAGTGCAACATATATCAATACGCATGGCACGGCCAAATGCTTAAAGCAGGACTTAGTAGGTAAATTAACGGGAAATTTTTTCTCCCTAAATATTGATGAAGGCACAACTAATGCCATGGATAAAATTATAAATGTTTTTGTTCGTATTTTTGATGATGCAGAAAATATGGTTGTAACTGATCACTTAGGCTCCAGGAAAGAAAATATCAGTTCCTCCAAAAATATTTTCAGTCATGTAAATGATATGTTAAAGGGAGCTGGGCTGAATCACAACCAAGTCATCAGCTGTCTGTTAGACAACTGCAACACAATGAGGGGATGTAAAGCCGGACTCGAAACTTTATTGCAGCAAGCAAATCCAAATCTATTGGATATTCATGGTGACACAGTTCACATTGTAATCAATTCTGCAAAAAAATTCTTCAATCATTTTGATGGTTATATAAAAGGCATTTCCAGTGACATGTATTATGACATCCAAGATTCACCAAAAGCAAAGGAACTTTTTTGTGAGATTCAATCTCTTCTAAATTATGATAAAGTACTTCACCTTATAAGATTTATAGACAAAAGGTTCTTGCAAATTTTAGCAGTTTGTGATAGGAAACCAAAATAAAATGTTTTTAACAGTCTGACTCCAGAAAGAAAAGAAACTGAACAACATATTTTGGATAATATATACAATCAAAGGAAAGTATCCCCTGATGAGCAGAATAGGATAAAAATTGTTCAAGATATTCTGTCTAAACAAAACTTAAAGAATGCAAATGCAGAAAGGAAAGAAAGAATTTTGATTATCTTGTTTAGCAATGAGAACAGATATTTATTTATGTTACAATTTTATAGAGGTGTACTGATGCAATTTAATACTTATGTAAAAAAGTTTCAGCACGAAAAACCCATGATCCATTTAATTCATGAAGAAATGTATTCTTTATGCAGGAATTTTGTTTCTTTTTTCATCAAACCTGAATTTCTCTCAAATACAGTGAAAGATATGTTAAAACTGAATTATGAAGATCCCAAATTACAGTATGAAGACAGATTTTTAAATTTTGGAAAATTTGCACTGAGAGAAATGCTTGATTCACAAAATAAGATGTGGTTAAAGCATTTTTACACAAATTTAAGGAATGGGTATGTAAGTACTGCAAAATATTTGATAAGCAAGTTGCCAATAGAGAACAAAGCTCTCACATGGTTTTCTGCATTAAATCCAAATTTGAGGAATTAAAGTACAACCTTTGTGGCATTGCAAAAACTTGCTGAATTGTTACCTAATGTTGTTTCTGATAAAGCATTGCTGTTAGAAGAGATAAGGCAATACACAAGTCATCCAGAATTGGATGAGTTGGAAGCAACTGGAATTTTTTCTAAATCTGATAAAAATTCCAGAATTGATTTAGACTGGTGGTCACACATTTTTAAAATTCAGCATCAAGGCAATTTTAAATACAAGTTTTTATCGATTTTTGTCAAGGCTCTACTAACACCTTTTTCTGGTCCTTTAGTTGAATGAAGTTTCAATATCATGGATGATATAATAACCGAAGATAGAAGTGTTCTAACTGTAGTTAATTATGAAGCAATCTCTACTGTTAAATATCATTTACGCAGGAGAAAAATGAAGGCAATTGAATTAGAACCATGTGTGAAAATGTAAAGAGCTATTCATACAGTCCATGCTTCCTATCAGCAGCATTTATCAGAAAAAAAGCTGAAAAAATTTCCTAAAAGTACGTCTAATAAAAAAGAAATCATCTTGATTGTGTTCCTTCTACTTCTAGTTACTGTCCTCTTCCCCAAAAAGATAGTACTGCAATGGTGTCAGTTGTTCAAATATGTTTGCCAAAAAACTGGAAAACAAAGTAAAGATACAGATATTCCAGTAACTAGTTCTTCCAAAGAGTCTACAAAATCTGAAAAAGTGACACTATGTATTAAATAACCTTCCAAAAGGCCTGCTGAAAATCAAACACATAAAAAACCTCCAAAAGCTTTGAAGCCATCTGTAATAACAAACTTTTTTCAAGAGAAAACTGTTACAAAACCATAAATTTCAGGGGTTTCTTTTTTTTTTTAGAATTGCTAATTTTTTTTTTTTTTTTTTTTTTTTTTTTTCTTTAAAGGGTTGGGGAGATTTTTATCATTTTGATAACTTTGTTGCATTTTTAGTTTATTTTCATTTGGTATTGGTGGAAACTGATACATCATAAATCTCAATACTTATCTTTGAAAAATATCAGATATTTTGTAAAATGAATCCTTTTTTAGAATTGCCAATTTCCATTCTACCATCTATATTTTTAGACTTATGACTTTGGAACATAGTGAACTTTGAAAAATCTATTTTAACGTGTTTTATGCATGGCCCCATTTTTTCACTTAGTATAATCTATAATTGCTAACACCTATAAAATAACAAGTTTCATCTTACTGGTAAGTTTTCAATTTTTTATTTCAAGGAAAAATCTTATTTGTTCATTTAATTTTTTTCACTGTCTGCAGAAAATATCTATACATAGTAATTAAAGTGTTTATTGTAACTAATATGGTAGTTTTCTTTTAAAGAAATAAGAAAATCTCAAAAAGTTTAAGCCTCAATTATTACTATAATCATTGTTTAGGGGAGACCGGGGGAATGGCGACACCTTAAGGGAATTTAATTTTTTTCACCTCGAAAAAATGTTTATTTTTTAATAGTAAAAATTCTAAAGCTGAATCATTATCTTTAGTATCTGTATAAATTTAACCGTAATCATAACTCTAAAGTAAGCATACATAAAAAAATATTTTTTACACCTCTGCACAGTGGCGGAATTACCCCGGACACTGGGGTAATTCCGCCACTGTACCGGGGTAATGCTGGCACTCTTTAACGACGTAGTACATGCATCAAATGGATACTAAGAAACACACAACCTACTGAAAATAGTTAGAAAGCAATGTAATTGAGCAGAATAATGATTAAGCTTACAATTTACTTCATGTTGCAAAAGTCACTCTGCTGAATCGGCTCCACTACATTAAAATGAGGCCATTTATCACCCGATTTGCATGGAGGGGGCCATTACCCCTAGAGGACAATATGGCGGAAATCCCCAAGCAAAGCCGAAAGAAGAACCGAACTTGTTCAACGCATTGCATCAAAATGTCGGCGAATGTATGTAGATTACGGGTCATATTATCTTAAATACCTAATCTTACAATAAAAGGTGCTTATCTCTACTCATTTGAAGCTCCAAAATAATAAGTAACTAGATAAAAACTACATTTTTCACTAAAACAAACGAACGACGTACAGCAAAGTCACTCTCACTTTAGGCACTGTTTATATTGTTGGCCGCTATAGTGCAGACACATTCACTATCTCAAACTGCCCTTAGTTTTTAAACTAGGTGGGGTGGCGGCATAACCCGGGTTGGTGGCATTTCCCCCGGTCTCCCCTAATTAATGTTCTTATTTAATGTTGTTTAGGTTTTTCATACATATTTTTATCATTTATAATATTATACCCAATACTTGGAAATTTAGCTATTGAATACTATGTTATGTCAGAGTTATTTACGTTTTGTCATAGTGTTGAGGAAACATGTTAAAATATTTCAGTCCTGTGAAAATTTTTTACTTTCACCCATGTAGGTAGTGTCAACAAAAAATAAAAACAACAAAAGAAGATGTACCAGATTAACTTATGTGGTTGAAGGCCATTTTCATCATAGTGATGAAGAAAAAATAAATCATGTCAGAAATTTCTAATTTTTTGTAAGACACTAGAAAAAATACTTAATGGGAAAAAATAGCCACCAGGCTTAATATTAAGAAATTCTATAATTATTAGAATTTAAAATTTTTTTAGATCCAGGAGATAATTATAATGTGAGAAAATAATTTTGTGAAAAACAATTTTAAATAATATTTTTAAGAAAACTTTTGTCCAGTAAAATTTAATCTACATCCTCTGCTATCAAAAGACTCTAGAGGTTGAATTTTTTTTTTTTTTTTTTAACAATGTCACATATTGGGTAGTTATAAATATTCTCTTTCATATGCCACTTAGACTTCCCATTGTCCATAGGCATTTACTTTGAAAGATTTGTCATAAATTTCCAATAGTTCACCAAGGTACATTTCAATTTCATCCAATCCAAATGCTGTAAAGGTCTTGTTAAATATAATTTATTTAGTCCCCATTGTTTGTATGCATAATACCCGAATAGAGAATTCTTCATTGCCGATCTATTTCGAAATATACAGCCTGAATTTACAAATAAATTTTTCACTGAAATCAATATGCAATAAGATATAGTTTGATGTTTAAGATTACTTTTTTTCCTTAATTGCTTCATATTGATAAGCTACATTTCTGCTGTGTCCCAGGAATATTGTCAATTGAATGCTAAAATTCTTTCGCAAGTTCTTTTGATTAAATTTCTTCACAAACTTCTTTTTGGTTTCCTTCCTGACTTTTCTTAATCTTTTACATAATATTTTATACACGGATTTGCTTAAAAATATGCTTTTATTTTCATAAAAAGCATTAAATTTCCAACAAATATCTTTTCTACACGTTTTTAAGAATAATAGAACAATTCTCTCGCAAAAGAATCATTAGTCAGGGTACATTATGTAGGGGAAGGTGATGTACCTCGGACCTATGACTTTTTAATTTTTAGTTAAAAAAAAAAAAATCCCCAAAATTTAAAAAATAAAAGATTTTATAAAGCTTTATGCTGTTACAAACAACATATATTTGTCTTAATTTTTTTTTAAATAATTTCGATGAAAGCTTTTGAATTAAAAATAAAATGAAAATAGGACCGAGGTACACCACTAGTGGTGTACCTCGGTCCCATTAATAAACAAATGGGAAAAAACTTGCTTTTTAGTGAAAAAATCAACGTTTATTAATCAAGAAGCTACATATTTACATAGTGAAAAAATTTTTCTCTTAAAAAGATTGATACATTTCATTTATTATTAAATTTAAAAAAAAAGTTAAGTCTAAATAGACATAAAACCTCAGAGCAATTACACTTATAAACACAAAAGACATTAAAACTTATTTATATTTGTAATTACACTTAATTTTAGCCAAGATTGTAATTAGATAAGTCAATTTTAAAAGTTAACTTCTCGAGCTGCCTTTCAGATCCGCCAGACAATATTGGACATGGCAGCATGAACACATCATTTTTGACAACTTCATAAACAGTAGGATCTTCTCTTTTCAACTTCTGAGAGTTTGGATCTCTTTTTAGATATTGTACTTTATATAAATTATTAGTAATTGAAAGGAAATAATTTCAGTAATAAAGTATTTAATACTTTTTTTTTCTTTTACCAGCAAACTTCACTAGCACAAAAGCACCAATCTGAATATTAACATTATCTGTATCTTCCAGTTCACCAGTCTTCCTCTGAAAGACCGTATTCTTCAAATAAATCATCTATATCTTCATCTTCAGACTCTGTTAAATAATAATCAGTCCTCTAGCTGACTTAGTAGGAAGTTCTACTGTTTTACTTTATTTTTTTCAGTGTGCTTTTAGCTCTTTCCATTTCAATGCACTTTTACTCTGGCGCATCAGTATACAGGATTCTCCTTTAGGTCTTCCTCTATGGATTTGTTTTCTCGGTAGTGCTTTTGTATATGGTCTTATTTGTTCAGAAGTGACAATATTTGGAGACGAAATAACAGCTCAGATTCTGTGTTAATAGACTGAGAATTTGATTGGCTGGGATAATCAATTTGTGATTGATTTTCTTCTTGGTCATGGATCGAGCTATCTGTGACATTTTGATTGTAGGAATTCCGAATCTTCAAAAACATCTTCATTCAGTGGATGCAATCCACAAACCTTAAATCCATTAATTATATTTGATGGTGTGAAGGCTATTGTAAATGCTCGTCCAACTAGTTCAGCTATATCATAAATAGTAGCTGGTTTTCCAAATATTGCTTAATTTATCTTTAAGGTACAACACTGCTCACATTTTAACAAGAAATACTGTGGAAAGATCTTATGGAGTTCTGAAAAGGCAGTTTCCTTGTTTGCAGGCAACATTAATCTTGCAGTAATTGTTGCCTGTTGTGTTCTACATAATTTGTCTGTCACATTGGGTGTTTTTTTTTTTTAGATATTAAATTAAATTACTAATACAATGCAATTGACATGCTTAGTTTATCTTCTTTACAAATGCACTGAATAACACTTTTGGACATACACAAACTGTTCAAATAAATACTAATTTCTCCGGTAGATCAGGTGTCCAGAATTTAAAGAAATTAAAAATTCCAATAAGTTGATTTGACATCATATTTAACATAAATATTCCATTTTGAGGTTGGTTGGTTGGTTGTATGGAGTTTTATGGCGCAAAATCTCTTAAGGGACATGCTGCGCCAAAAGAGGAAACTAAAACATCAAAGATGAGAGATAAAACACTGACAAAATGAAAGAGCAATGAGAAGAGCTATCTGGATGAGGGTATCCCATCCAGAGTTAGTCAAACAAGTAGAAAAAAACTAAATTTTAAATACTCAAAGAGGTAAAGTAAAAAAAAATAGATGTAAATCAAAAAAAAAGTGCAGTGTGCATGAAGTTCCATCCAGATATCGCAAAAGTGAAAAACAGAAAACTGACTCGTTAAACCAAAGAAAGAAACAAAAAAAATTATATTTCAAAATAAAATCCTGTATGTTTTAAAAAGGTAAAGAGTGCCCCATGAGGAATTTCCCAATGAGGTTTGTCAATAGTGGTGGCGATGACTTAAAATACGTTCTATATAAATGCTGGAGGCCTGGACAGTCAGTTAAAACATGATGAATAGTCAGGTAGTCAAAATGACAATGTGGACACATGGGTGCATCCTCCCGAAGTAAAAGATGTTTATGAGTGATCCTAGAATGTCCAATTCTCAGACGAGTTAGGAGAACATTTCCTTGGATAGTTCGGAGGCCAGGTCATGATTCTTGGTTTGATGTGGTGCAGTTTATTATTGCATTCTAAATTCCAACTTTCTTGCCATTTATTATGAACAAAGAACTTTATACGTAGTTTAACGTCTGAGAATGGAATTTTATGGTATAAGGGATTAAGATCGCGTTTTGCCGCCTCGTCTGCTTTCTCATTTCCAGGAATACCCATGTGTCCAGGTACCCAGCAAAATAAAATGTTATAGCCACGCCTTGTCAATTTATTATAAAAATCAAGGATGGATGAGACATAAGGATGCTTTTTAAATGATTTAATTGCGTCAATAGAGCTATTAGAGTCAGTGTAAATGATGAAGGATGAGTTATGATGATGAGAGATGTGGAACATGGCTCTCTCTATTGCAATTAGTTCGGCAGTAAAGACAGAACCACAAGATTGAAGGCGATAACTTAAAGATGTGTTCTCACAAAAAATCCCACAACCAACAATATCACCACTTTTAGAGCCATCTGTATAAATCTCAGTATAGTTATTAAAATTTGCCCGATGTGAAGCAAATAATTGTTGGAAAACTGCAGGAGCCAAGTTATTTTTATCGTATCCTTTAAAAGGATGAAGCAAAGTAATATTAGGAGGTTTCCAAGGAGGGATTACATGCAATGGACATGGACTCACCTCAATATTACTCAGAGGGCCATTATCAATAATGTTCCTAATCCTGACTCCAAAAGATGTGGGTATGCAAGAGGGCTGATGCTGATAAAGAATATCATTGTCGGTATTTAAAATATAAGGGTGAAGAAGGGTGTTCAGGATGAGAAAGGACACGGTAATAAAATTCTAATGAAAGTTTTTCACGAGTATGGTATAACGCTGGTTCATTACAGTCAACATAAAGGCTTAAAATTGGAGATGTACGAAATGCACCAGAGCAAACACGAAGTGCGCTATGGTGCACAGTGTCAGGGTGACAGTGTCAGTGTCAAAGAAGGTATTCCCCTGGGGGAATTCCATTTTGAGGATTAGATATTATTAAAATATTAAAAAAGAATTTTTTTATGTATTAAAATTTATATTTTACTTTCCATCATTAATTTTTATTATAAATAACACTCATTTTTAAGATCACTAATGCATGTGAATATCCTCAATAGTAATTCATTTGTTTAAGTATTTAATTTTGGAACAGCAACCTTAATAATATTAAAACACTATCACTTTCTTAAATGTTTTCCTTCCTCTTTCTTCAAAATAAATATTGAATTTATTAAAAGTTAATTTGGGCAGACATGCACACCCACCCTATACTTATTGGGAGATGCATCCCGGGCTTTATAGGCCTGTACTATCTTTTCAAACAATAAAAAAAGAAAATGATTGAATTAAAAAAATTACTATACAGTAAACATTTGTTGCACAAAAGCACAGTTAAGGTTTATAAAATACAAAAAAGTAACTTTTCATGCTCGTATTCACAAATAAATTGAAACATTACTCAAGATTCTTTGAATGATATAGGGAAAAAAAAAGTTTAAAGTACATACTACTAAAAACAAAGTATGTAATCTCAAATATATATATTATCTGTAAATTTTTTAACTGGTTTGTTTATATTTATAGATATATCTCCTACATTATATGTTGAATTGTTTGCTTATATAAATATTCACGATTGCAAAGAATTTATTTGCCTTAAAAAGTAGTCAACATTACTGAAAGGGCTGATAAAGTATTTTTGGTGTGAGGTTATTTAAAAAAAAAGATAAGTTTTTTTATCAACATATTTCAACCCTTTAGTAATTTATTTTTATTTAGATATCAATTAAGAAGCAAAAATTATACGTGATCTTTAAAAAACCTTCACAATTTCAGGACGTAACATTGAAAGCGATTCATGTTTATTTAAAAACTGTAAGGGTCATGTTTTAAGTAGCCTAAAAGGATTTATTATTTTCGTAGAAAATAGTACATCTAATGCAATATTTTATATTATGTATAGCTTTGAAATTAAAATACAATAGAAAAATAAAAGTAATTAAAATAAATATTTCAAATTTCACAAAAGTTGGGAAACATAACAGAGGCTTACAAACAATAGCAACAATGCTTATAGTTTTATTTAAGTTTTCACGTTAAGCACAATATATTACTGTTTCTAATTTCCAATTCAATTTTCTCTAGTTCCGACTAGTTTGGCATTTTAATTTCTAATGACATGAAAAAATTGTATACATAATAAATTTTTATTTTTAGGCGATCCAGAACCACCAGTAGATCCTGAAATACAGGATTACATCCAAGCATTTATTGAAGAGTCTGACAATAGTAGATAAGCAGAGAATAGCACTGCCACCCAACCTTTGTTGCTAGATACTGCTGCAGGCTTTGCTAAAAAGAAGACTACTTATCAATGATTTTTTAATACCTACCTGATTTTATGTACCTCTAATTTTATTACATAATTTATTCGATGTTATCAAAAATGTTTTTCATACTTAAAAGATTTCTCAAATTTTCTCCATTAGTGAACAAATCTGATGGCTACATTAAGAAAGTTTGTTTTATGAATAAATAAATGAAATGAATGTGCATTCATTATTCTTTCACAAATTACGATTTATAAGCCGAAGTATCGAACTACATTTTAAAATTTCCTGTAAAAGGTGTATTCTAAACTATAATTGATTCCATTTTTAACATTTAATGATTTGTTCATGCTACCTTAAGTTATGTACTTCAAACCATAGTATACAATACAATTAATATTTCTACAAGAAAACAAAATCAATGTTCTCATTTTTAATATTTGATATAAAAAGATTAATTCTAAATTAAAATCTAAAGTGTTATATGACTGAATGAATTTATTACTGCTGTTGTGAGTCACTACTGTAAATTTTGAAATTACTAAATAATAGCATCAATTTTGAGTAATATTTCAAATGAAAATATGACTTCAATCTTTTTATTTTTTACTGATATTAGTGAGCTTAATTAATATTCAATATGAAAGTATAAATCCAAAGTTGTTATAATTCGGTTCAAAATGCCAAATTTTATAGCATTTTCATTCTGCATTTATCAAAAAATGGAAAAAAATGGTTGCCTAAAAGCAACTGACAACTTCATGCATTTGCGAAAAAACTGAATTCAGAAATGTGTCAGAAAGTAGTCAATTTGGATTTCAGAATGTTAAGTACTTGCATAATAGAATAAGCCATGAATCGGTAGCAACATTATTTTAATTTTTGTATGTTGCACGGACAAGATCTCAACAAAGATACAAAGCAGAACTAAAACTTTTTACAGAAAAACTCTCAAACCCAGGAGCTTTTTACATTAGACCATGGAGGCAACACAGAACAGTAGAAGTCAATAAGTCCAGAGTCAATACACGACACTCCTCCCCTCTAAGATTGAGCACAAAGGTCTTTAGGATATTTGGGAGTGTTCCAATTCCGCTGAGATCGTTGAACAGGTGGCAATAGATCTGCAGGTTCAGCTATTTCACAATTAGGAACTAAAGCTGTAGATTGACTTAGTTCATCATCACACAAACTTGTTGATTCGGGAACCGTTACAGACGAGTTCTCAAAAGAATTATCGGTGATTGGTGAAACGCAAGTAGATGTCTTAGGTTAGGGTCCACAGAAGTGTTTGAAACAGGCGTACGATCACAAATCTGATTCACATGACGGCTAGATATATTACCATCAATTAAGCTTTCAGCCTTGTAAGAAACAGGACCGGTATGTTTAGGATTTTAGGTGGAATCCATGGAGTTCCATCAGAATAGTTTGGAATATACACAGGATCATCTTCAATAAAAATTCTCAATCTCTTATTCCCTTCCTCTTCCATTTTCCTCTCACTTTTGCACCTTATTTCTGTGTTTAAATCGGGATGCAACCTATCCAATAGTGACATTAATCTTCTATTCATTAATATTTCTGCAGGTGATTTACCTGTAGTTATGCAAGGTAAAACGTGTTGTGAAAACAGAAATCGTGCTAAGCGGGCTTTTCAATTTCCTTGGATTATACAGCTTAAAGCTTGCTTGGCAGTGGCAACCATACATTCGGCCTGACCATTTCAAGAAGGTTGGTTGGTTGGTTGTACAGAGTTTTATGGCGCAAAATCCCTTAAGGGACATGCTGCGCCAAAAAAGTAGACTAAAACATCAAAAAAGTGAGAGATAGAAAAATGACAAAATAAAGGAACAATGAGAAGAGCAATCTGGATGGGGTATCCCCCATTTCAAGAAGGATGATAAGGCGCAGAATTTACTGGACATATTTGATTCTTAAAAAAAAATTTGATGAATTCTGATGACTCTGATTCCAGTCAATGCACCAGAGCCACCAATTGTTGACACAGAACCACCAGTCCATGACGTAAAAGTTTCACCTGTCACGAATATTCAAATAGTCTTATCAAAATCATCCTCCCCATCATCAGTCTTCCAAAGTGTGACTACTCACAATTACTTTATTACACCTGGTCCATCTAGTAGTTCACAACCAGATCCATCTACTAGTTATCAAACACCAGGTCCATCTAGCACGTCAGCAGAACCTCATGTTTCGGCCTCAGTAGAATACCCTTTGCCAGAAATAGAACCTGAAGACCCAATAAATGCTGAAATTGATGTCAACCCACCACCACCATCTTTGCGAGATCCAAGCAGGCAGCCGTTGGTATTAAGAGAAAGGGTCGCACAATACTTTCCCCGAGAAGGGCTTTTAACAGGAGAGGCTTCGGCACACACTATCAGGACACAACACTATCAGGAAGACCATGTGTGGCAAAAAGTAATCTAAGGAAGTCTATAGCTGCAGAAGAAGACATGGATGAAACCGGAAATACTTCCAACCACTTAGAATGTGAATTTACCAAATTAAAAATGAGGGTCCAGCAAAATCAATATGGAGGCATGACCAGGGCCTATCTGTGCTTTATAAATAAGATATGCAGATACAAAGCACAGCCATAATATAGTTTTATATATTAGAGACAGTTATACTTTTATTGGGATACACAATTAAATCATTAACAAATCAAACCTTCAGCCTTCAATATAGAGGGTGGTAGAAGGATTTAGTACAAGTGTCAATTCATTTTTGATTTGGTGTACTATAAGTAGTATTGTCATAACAACTTAATCTTTAATGTTAGTTATTCATAGTAGCTATCTAATTTATAATAAATATTATGCTTATCAAATTTTATTTTAAGAGAGCTATTTATTTGTCTTGCCATCAGATATTCATGAAGGGGCAATTTATTCCTCTTTAATTATTTCTTATTTTTATAGTCGTTTGATGTAGATTCAAAATTGTTATAAATCACTTCATCAATGTTAAATTTAGAAATACCATATTCCACAAGATATTTTTAATTTGAAAAGTGTTTTTTTCAGTTTGCTTTTATATTTTTCATACTTTTATAGTTTATATCCGAGTAAATACTGCTACATGATGCTTTGTTTATAAAATAATATAGTGTATAAATTATATATATTGATATATATAGCAGTTTCTTATGAAATTTTACCTAAATAATTAACAAATTAGACTTACGTGAAATTCAAGCTACGTAAAAGTTTGCTGAACGCATTACTTACTAGTCAGGGATGCCTGTATATACAATTTACTTAATGTAAAGAAACTATTTATTTTTACATACAAATGCTACCAAATTGTATATAAAAACAATAATAATTTAAATGTAAATAAAAATTTCGTGTTTATACAAACATTAAAAAAAAAAACTTTATCAGGATTGGTTTAAACTGTTTATATCATTTGGCAATGAATCTCACTTTCTGAAGACCAAATTGCATTAACTTTATTTAAAGCACAAAGACCCCTAAACTGGAAAAGTACAAAAAGTGTCATAAATATTCATGAAAATATTTTGTAGTTCCTATGTCCCTGAAAATCTGTTTAAAATAGTAAATTTGTTATTTACATCTATCCACTGACAGAATTCTGCAAAAATCTTTTATCACTGTCAAAATATCATTATACAACTATAGCAGAAAGACATGAATTCTATTTTCTAGTAAACTCCCTCAAATCCGCACATCATCACAGATGTAAACAATGAGACTTTCAGTTCAGATATAGGGGCAAAATTACTGATCTTTTTAATTTTATATCAGTCCGTATTTATTTTAATGTGTAATTCTCGATAATATGACTGTAACCGTGGTTTTTAAATGAAGGAAGTATATACAGTAGAAGATCTTTATAACGCAAACCTAAAAACGCAAAGTTGTGCGTTATATAGAATTTTGCGTTATATGGATCACATCATTAAATTCCCCTTGTAAACATGACCAAGTGTGTTTGAAACATATCAAAATACATTAGAATACGTTATACTGCATTCCTTGTTACCAAAAGTTATCCAAATTATAAATTTTTGCATAATATAGGCCAGACATGGTTAAATTTACTTTATAAACATGATCCAAATATAATTGACACAGCCATTGCTTATATTAGACATTTTCAAAAGTGTTTATTGTAATAGTATTTTTTTTTCATTAAAAGGGTCTTAAATTAGAAGATAAAGTTGAACTAATGTATTAAATTTAATCATCTAGAGAGTAGCAATATTTTACAATGTGAAAATGCAGGTGCTTTTTAACTGCAAAAATCATTGTTTACATCTGATAAGTTGTGCGTTATATGGAGAATTGCGTTATATAGAATTGCGTTATAAAGATCTTCTACTGTATTTATTTCTGGAAAAAAAAATCAAGATATTGCTGATAACATTGGTAATCACAATCTTTTTACCAAATATAGTTATATATAATCAAGCCTTTTTTTTGTTATTAAGATAGGAAATTTTATTTCAAGTTTAGCCATACTTTATGGTTTTGATGGGAATATAATACGATACATTTATGGGGAAAGAAAAGGAGGGGGCAGCAACTGATGGCAGTAACCCCTGCTGATATTTTCAAATTTTATTTACTAAATGAGTATTTAGTTCTGCTTTGCTTTTTACATTCATGTGTTGAAAATTATCTTAAATGGAGTCCAGGGAAGGCATGATGAAATGATGATAATATTTATGATAAAAATAATATAAAGTTTCACTTCTTGATTTTTAAAAAAGCCAGCGGAAGCTAAATTTATCGATGTTTATAATGTCTTATTTTGAAATTTTAAGTCCAGTTACTGCATCCAGTACAAGTAATGCAGATAATACCAATACAGATATAAATGATGCAACAAGTACAACCGAACAGCAGAAAGATGTGTTAATTAAAAGATTGTACATGGAAATAAATGCTTTGCGGAAAGGAAAGTGGGCTCTGCAGAAGAAAATTAAACTTCTCGACCCTACAGAATCTATTCTTATGAGCAAGAAAAAACTTCTAACAAACACACGCATTGGGGATCTCCGTCTTTTTTACTGGATTCTCGACCTCATAAACGATGATGTGTCAAGTAATTTTTTATGTGTAGAAACTGAGATGTTTATTGTTTTGATGAAATGCAGACTTAATTTGCTGTCCACCTATATTGCCGGCCAGTTTAATATTTCTGAAAATACTGTACGGCGAATATTTGATGACGTAATTCCTCTTTTGGCCGGCAAGTTCAAATCATTAATTAAACAAGATAGTGCCTGTCAAGATTTGACTGTAAATAAATTGAATGTAAAAACAGCAAATTTTTAACAGAACAGAAAGAGAAAATTTAATATCCATATCTTCTAGTTTAATTACAGTGTAACAGAATTTACTTATTTAAAGAAGATGATTAAAATATGACTATAACCCTTAAATATTCTGATAAAAGTATTAAATATAGTATTTATTTTGTGTTTGTGAAAAATTCAAATACTTTTTCAATAAATATTGTTCCATTGGCCCCCATTGTAATTTCAAAGTTCTTTTTTTCAAGCATTGGCATTTCAAGTATTGCTTTTTTAGTGATAGTAAAATAACTGCAGATGAAAAATATATAATCTAATTTTGTCTGTTTGCTCCATAATGAAAAACCATCAATTTACTAATCGCTTAATACAAATTCCATATAATCTTCTGCAATAGGGTTAACTGATACTACAATAGAATAAATATGCTAATTAGCGGATAACCTGATTATAAGATAAGATATTATATACAGGGTGATTCAGCTCGTCGGTGACAAACTTTAAGGATCGATAGAGCACACCTAGACGAACATTTTTGAATAGGGAATGTAGGGTCCCTGACGCGATGGTAAGGCGCTAGGCGCTTTCGAAAATTTGGGTGCCGAAATTCGAAACGTCATAAAAACTAGGGAAATGGTTAGATTTTCTTGCTTGTTGCGTCGAAATGATTCTGTTTGTTTAGACTTTCTTCAGTACCAATTTGATAAGCGTATCTCTTAAAACATGGATAGGGGGCGCTGCAGACTTTGGAGAGCTAGACAACAACTTTAAGCCCGTTATTTTGATAATTTAACACATGCTCGCCAAAGTTTATACTCTAACTTAAAGTTTGAACCCAAAAGTAGAGCCCTGCAAAAAGCGTAAGAGCCGGAATAAAATGTCAAAGTACAGGGTGGTCGAAACTCGAAGGCTCCTAGGAGATAAACAAACAGATTTCTTGACTTATGGCATGCATTTTCATGATTCTGTTTGCTGGGGCTCTCTGAAACTCAGTTGAACGGTACAAAAAGAAACATCGATAGGGGGCGCTTTGGGCAAAAAACATAATTCGTTGACATTTCGGACGCTAACTGGAAACGGGGCGCTACGATCAGTTAGAAACAAAACAAGAGAGTAATTTACTTATCATAAGAAGCTATTAAAACTGCAGTTTGTTTGTTTTTTTTAACAAACATAGCTGGTTTCAATCATGCACAATGCGCGCAATAAAATTTACATAAGGTGCTTTTTGTTAGGTAAACAGACCCTTTCTCATCCCTGTACATATCCCTATCATAACAGTTCACTTTTACTTTTTATTTACAAGTATAATTAATTCATTATCTTTATTTAAATACATTTTATTTAGTTCCACTTACCTTTATTTTATTGTTATTTCCAAGCTTTAGTTCCAGGCTTTAAGTTTCTTCTTTACTCCATATACTTTATTTATGTTTCACTTTGCTATCGTAAGGGCCGGCATTTAGCACACGTTTTCGCCCGTGACGCAATACTTCCGAAATCTTCTGATCCAACTGAGGAGTTTTTACGAATGAACACGAGATGGCGTTAGTCATCCGGTCATTCGTTTTGCATATGACGTTTCGTCCTTTCTTCCATTAGCGTTTCAGAGATCGAGGATGTAACTTCCGGGCTGCGTGCAGTTGCTTTTCCTGTGTGGTTGGATGATATAAATATGCTCTCATTCAACGTGATAGATATGTGTTTTCAGTCCGTGCTGTTATGTGGTGAAGTGTCTCTTTCTGTTTTTAGGTTTAGGCGAGTTGAAAAGATGGTGCTGTTTTTCTTTTGGCCTTAAGTCTCCTTGCAGTTTTCAATGCCGAATGAGATTATTTTTCATTGTCAATTTGGAATTTGACTTTTAATCAAGAGAACATTTTTCACGAGCTACCTTCTTGTTTTTCTCATCGATGGTGTCATGTGTAATTCTTCATTCTAGAAAGAGGCTGGTTTATTTTTCAACGTGGTTTTAGCAGCTTTACAAGTGTAAGAGGAATCCGTATTAGTAATGACGTTTCCAGAAGATGTTGTTTATAGTTATAGGGAACTTTAGTTTTCTTGCATCGGTTGACCTTCGACTGTCTGAATATCGAGATGGTTTGTGAAGAGTGGTTTTCGTTTTTTTTTTAAGTAAATGTGTTTAAGCAATTCAGCGTAATGCACATGAGTTTTTGATCGTTAAATATGAAGGACTCTGGTTCACTGGTATAATCATTTGATAGTGTCATGAAGTGTTTTATGTTTTTAAGAGTATAATGTTAGTTTCATTTATGAGAATAATATATAAGAATTATGTGTATGTAATTGTTTTATCATTCTATTTTTAAAGTATATTTAATCGAATAATAAACGTTAGTTGTCTTTTAAATCTAGTTTGTTTATTTCTTTAACCACCACAAATGCTTTTCTATTTCAGCTGTTTAAATTTTCTTTTAAAGTTAAATAGTAATTGAATCTTTATTAATATAATTTGTTTTAAAGAGGTTTAGGGATTCTTTCAGCTTTCGCGTTTCCATTTGCTAACGCAGCTCTGCTACTCGTGTTAGACTTTACTTTTTGTAATTTCAACACTTTTTGCTGATTTATGCAAAAGATATCGTACCATATCGATATGCAAAAGATACGTAATGCGTAGACGACAACGCGAGATGACGTAGTTGTATGCGCAGACACGTCTTTTGAACGTGCGGTACCTACTTAAGCTTCGGGTTACTTGTCTGCAGATCGGTAGTAGGATGGAACAGTACAGTCTCTGAATTGACTGACATGCATTTGGCGTATGGCGCTGCTGGTTGTAATGGACGAGCAGCTCAGCGGTTGTACGCCGAGCGTTACCCCAACAGGCAAATCCCCTGCCATGCCTTCTTCGCTCGAGTACACCAGAGGTTGTCCACAACGGGATCTTTCGACGGAGGCAGGCCTGAACGGGAGCGATCAGTGAGCACCCCCGACAACGAAGAGGCTGTGCTTAACCTGGTTGAGGACAACCCAGGTCTTAGCACGAGAGATATCGCCAGACATGTTGGCATTTCGCAAGCAATCCAGGGATCCCCGTTTTGTAAACAGCATTTTGTTTACGGACGAGTCCACCTTCAGCCGGGAGGGAATGTGGAACGCCCACAACAGTCATGTGTGGTGTGATGAAAATCCACATGAAACCAGAAGCCGAGCAGCCCAGGAGCGTTTCTCAGTAAATGAATGGGCCGGCATTCTGGGGGATTGCCTCATTGGCCCTTATTTGTTACCTGAACGGCTGACAGGTGGAAATTACCTGATTTTCCTGGATCAAGTGCTGCCGCAGCTTCTGGATGAGGCGCACGTACCCGAAGGTTCGCGTCGCCAGATGTGGTTCCAGCACGATGGAGCTCCGGCCCATTACATGAACGACGTGCGTCTCCATCTAAACGCAAGGTATGGCCAGCGGTGGATCGGGCGTGGGGGTCCAGTTCACTGGCCTGCCCGATCACCAGACCTCACCTGCTTGGATTTCTTCCTTTGGGGTTACCTGAAGGCCGAGGTATACCATACACCTGTCAGCAGTGCTGAAGAACTTGTGGCGCGCATTGTGGCAGCTGCAGGGCAGATCAGAGATACTCCTGGCATTGTTGGAAACACACACTCCTCAATGCGACGGAGGTGCGAAGCCTGCATCATGGCCCAAGGTCGAAATTTCGAGCATCTTCTGTAGTGTTATTTTTTGTAAATAAATTTCCAGTATCATTGATGTTTTTGGTCTAAATTTATTCAGAAGTGTTGAGCAGAGGTAGAAAATGTGTTTTCATTATTACTAACTGATCGTAGCGCCCCGTTTCCAGTTAGCGTCCGAAATGTCAACGAATTATGTTTTTTGCCCAAAGCGCCCCCTATCGATGTTTCTTTTTGTACCGTTCAACTGAGTTTCAGAGAGCCCCAGCAAACAGAATCATGAAAATGCATGCCATAAGTCAAGAAATCTGTTTGTTTATCTCTTAGGAGCCTTCGAGTTTCGACCACCCTGTACTTTGACATTTTATTCCGGCTCTTACGCTTTTTGCAGGGCTCTACTTTTGGGTTCAAACTTTAAGTTAGAGTATAAACTTTGGCGAGCATGTGTTAAATTATCAAAATAACGGGCTTAAAGTTGTTGTCTAGCTCTCCAAAGTCTGCAGCGCCCCCTATCCATGTTTTAAGAGATACGCTTATCAAATTGGTACTGAAGAAAGTCTAAACAAACAGAATCATTTCGACGCAACAAGCAAGAAAATCTAACCATTTCCCTAGTTTTTATGACGTTTCGAATTTCGGCACCCAAATTTTCGAAAGCGCCTAGCGCCTTACCATCGCGTCAGGGACCCTACATTCCCTATTCAAAAATGTTCGTCTAGGTGTGCTCTATCGATCCTTAAAGTTTGTCACCGACGAGCTGGATCACCCTGTATAATCTAATATCTTTATAGGGTATTTTGATGATGAATTAAAAGTGGAAGACGGGCTAAGTGTTTCACATTTAACTCGCAAATGTTTTTGTTTTCCAGTTGTTGATTATTTTTTTAAAATGTATTTGAATGTGAAATAGTTTTTTTCTCGATGTTCTGAATGCTTTTGTACCTACAATTTTTGGTGTATTTTTTAAATACAATGATTAGTCCATTGAGCTAAATGATGAGCATAAAGCTCGTTTTTATGTGATCAACTCGAGAAAAATAAATTTCGATTTGATTGGTTGAATAAAGAATTTCAAATTGTTGAAGATCTGGAAAAAGTTGTTACTGGTGAAACTATAAAGAAAATGTTGACGTAGGTGGAAAAGTCATTTGTGAACTTGGCAACGATTTAATTTATTATGGCAGCAAAGGATTTACAGAAGTATCAAAACATCTGAAAAGGAAAAAACATGTGGATAAAGTTAGTCGTAAATTATCAAATTTTACAGTACCAAGCAATTTTTTTTCCTCAGTCTGCTGCTACATCAAATCAGAGCTACAGTTCTTTATTTCCACAAATATCAGTAAATGTACCACTGTGTGTCAGATTACAAAATGCTCAGTGTTTGGTACTCAGTGTTGGCAAAGAACAATTTGCCATTCAGTATGTCACCCGTACTTATAGAACTGAGCAAGACTCTGGCTTCTGGCCTTGGATCATCTATCTATGGCCAGGACAACAGCTTTATATAAAGTTAGACACGGATTACAAGACTTTTTTTAAAGAAATGTCAAGGAATTAAAAATAGAGAAAATTTTCGCTAAATATTGATGAAGCTACAAGTAGTAATTTTAAAAGAGTATTTATTATCAATTTTGGCAAGCTATTTTTGTCCCCATGCCAGCAAAGTGGTTGTTGAACATTTGGGCAGTGTGAGTGTAACAAGAGTTAATGCACAACCATTGTTTGAAGAAATAGTGAAACTTTTTCAACAACTGAATATCCTTGGGATAATTTGATGTCCATTTCAATGGATACATGCAATGTAATGAGAGGCTCTAAATCAGACTTTGAAATAGCCCCTCACTTGTTGCATATTGATGGTGATTCTTGCCATCATAGCCATAATGCATATGAAAAAATTTGTGGGCCATTAGAATTTTTTCTCTGATATTTATACAAATTTTAGAAGGTCAGCTGATCAAAGGGAAAGCCTGGAAGTACATAAATTTCGAAGTTTTCTATTAACTACTGTTATCCCTATTTTGCCTTGACGTTTATACTTTAAAAGTTACTTTATTTCAATCATTTCTTTACTTTTCCTTTTCAACTAAGTACATTATTCTACTTACCTTTGATTTCATTCATTTCTTCCAGTTTATTTAAATATCATTTCGGCGTTTACTTACAGTTTGTTTTCATTTCGCCGTAAACGTAGTTTAGTTATTAGTTTTCTGATTCGATTCACGTCAGACTGTTCACCTTTAATCTGCATTTCCCGTTCACTACAACTAGGAGAGACAGGGGATGAAAGGGACACTCAAAATTTCAAGAAGAAAATAAAATGTACAAAGTTTCAATTTTGGCTCAGTCGATGACGATACTTGTTCTGTCTTAGAAAGAGACATGCTTTATAACACTGTGTTGTAAAATTTGTAAAAAAAAATATGGTTATATATAATATTGCAATTAATTATATACATTATAATTAGTATTATGCAATGGTGATTTGGCAGAAAACTTTCGTTACAACCTAATATATTTAATAATAACATGTGAAAAGAAAATAAGATGATGTCCTTAATTGACCATAAACTGCCGCAAATTCAAATGATGAAAATGAGCAAATTGAATCGTAGAATTACAAAATACTATATATAAATTCATATACACTGTTAAAAAAATGGAAAAGCAAACCAAGCAAGACAGCAATGCATATGTATACAATTGGAAGTACACAATAAGTTAACAATAATACCGAAAATAAAACACTAAAATAACTTATCAGAATCTCTTTGAAATGATGTCATGAAAATAAACAGATGCTCTGTCGAACAATGACTCGTTTGCATTTAATCACGAAAAAAGACTAGCATAACATTAAAACTGGTTACAATTTATCATCAGTTGCTATGCAATTAGTGTTCAAGCATGGGTCAACAAAATGAAAGAAAAAGATTGCTTCTTACTTTACAAGCCACAAGGTATAATCAGTGAAAACTATATGCAATTAAACACAGGATTTCATTCTCCTGATTATGACTAATGCACAAGGTGAAATAAAAAAAAAAATTCAGGTGATTGCATTTGCATTGATGTAACACATGGCGTTAATAGGTATGGTTCTGAACTTAAACCCTCATGGTTATTGATGATATGCGCCAAGGGTTTTCATGCGAGTTCTTAATTTCCAGTCGCACAAACCAAGATGTGCTGAACATTTTTTTCTCAGTTAATAAAACAAAAATATGGACCATTATCTCCCAATGTATTCATGTTGGATATGGCAGAATGTTTTATAATGCCTGGTACTGCACAATGGGAATCCCAAACATAAGGTTATTTTGTACATGGCATGTGTATCGAGCATGGAGAAACAATTTGAAGAAAGTAAAAGGAAAGGAGAAATGTCTTGAGGTTTATCACAAATTAAAAACTTTATTACAAGAGACTGACAAAACTGCTTTCAACTTAATGATTACTGAATGTATAAATCTATGGAAAGCATTAAAAGATACAGTAGAGTTTGCCAGTTATTTTGATGAACAATATTGTAAAAATGCAACATCCCAGGCTTATTGCTACAGATTAAATTCTGGGCTAAATACAAATATGCATATCGAGCAGATGCACAGAACAATAAAATACATTTACTTGCATGGAAAGAACATCAAGCGGCTCGATAAACGTCCTTTGTAATTAAACTGCATTTCTATAAATAAATTTGGTCGTTATCATATTACATTAAACTCTATTGGATTTTTGAATATGTTGATTAATTTGTCATTTTCATAACTTTATGTAATTTTCTGTTCAAATGCTATAGGTAACAGAAAAAAAGGGTACAGAAAAAACAAGGATACTCAAAAAACAAGAGCCAAAGGATCCAAAAACCTTAAAAAAAGAAATTTATCAGGAGCTCAGAATCATAAATAGGTTTTCTCAACAACAGCCTTGTCGAAGAAGAGACAGGAAATTTTCAAAACAGATAGAAGAAATAGTCTGAAGAATTTAAGAAGGAAGATGATTGACAGGGAGGAGATTGACAAAATATTAAGAAAAATTATTTTAAAGGAACTTAAAACTATAAAAACTGGGCTTATTGCTACAGATTAAATTCTGGACTAAATACAAATATGCATATCGAGCAGATGCACAGAACAATAAAATACATATACTTGCATGAAAGAACATCAAGCGGCTCGATAAAGCTACCTTTGGAATTATGAACTTTGTACAAGATAAACTTGCTGATAGATTAATAGCAATCCACAAAGAAAAAATTACTAGCAAGGTAAGGGATCTACGAAAGAAACATAAAACTAGTCAATTAAAGATGTTTCTAAAATAAAAAATGGGGATAGTAGGTTTGTTGGTTGAGGTTTTATGGCGCATAATCCCTTAAGGGACATGCTGAGCCAAAGAGACTAGAAACACAATGTACGTAAAATTAAAAAAGCAATCTGGATGGGAGATAACAGGTAGCAGATTGCATCTACATAAACAAGCAAGATTTATTCTATTAAAGAAGTAAAAACAGATTGCTGATGTAAAATAACTTGCCAAACATGAATACATAGGTACATATATGCACATGCATTGATTGTGCCATGAAATGGAATGTGTGTAAGCACATTCATTTATTATATAAATACAGAAAGGATATGATAACATCAATCCAGAAAATGACTTGCATATTGTTGAAGACAATAATATTGAAGAAGCTCAAGCTATATTGGAAACACTCAGTATCCCCAATGATGAAAATTCAAGATTGGATAAAGAAAAGGCATGTTTAAAAGCAGATTTTCTCGCTCTGATTCTATAATTACAACAGAAGAAAAACTAATCCTGAAAAAAAAAAATAAATAAAAAAGCTTCTGCAAAGCCCATTTTAATGGCTTCATGTTCTGAACATGCAAATAATCTGCCCAATTCTATAATTACTGGTCCTAACAAAAGTCTTGCCACAAAAAAGGTTATATTACATAAAAAGAAAGAGAGCAAACATAAAACAACTTGCAAAACTAGTAGTTGAAGAAACTACAAGTATTGCAGCATCTTTAATTTTATCAATAGTACAAATACTAATACATACGAAGCAGCTGTATTGGCATCACCTTCAATCCACAATCTTTTAAAAGACTCTCCCACGGTTTGAATTTTAGAACGAATCATCTCCCTTTAGCCTAAATTTTAATTAAGTTCTTAATTCTTAATTATATATGTCTGTATATAAACCGAAGGTACCCATTTGGGTACCGCTTAATTAAACTAATTAAAATTTTTGAATTAAAGTTTTAGTTTATATTTATTTTATTTAGTGTCATTTACAGTATATACAAAAAAAAAAAATAATTGAGTGCATTATTTTAAATACGGGTCTTAAGAGGTTAAGAAAAACACTAAGTTCTATTTCATTTTTTCATTGTAAAGAAACAAGGACACTCGCATATTTTGTAGAGTGAGTTTAAAAATACATGTTGAGAAAAATTCACAGAAGACCTCCATTAAAATATAAGCAATGATGTTTGACGAAAAAAAACGACTACAACTTCAACAAGTAAAACTAAAAACATGATTTCCAGCTAAAACAACCACCACTATGACTTGGCATCTTCAGGATACAGAAAAGCAAAAGTTCACACAAAATAGCATGCAACCGCTCTTTAAATAGTTATTCTTTCACCAGTGTGCATTCGCAGAGAAACACCCCCTTGCATGTAAATACGATCATCTCACGATGACATTGTTGCCTTATGGCAAAACGAAGTCTTGATGCAGAAGAGCTGAGATTGCAAAAAGCGATCGAAGTTTAACATGACTAGCGATCGTAGTGAGCAGAAACTGAAACCGGGAATAAATGTGCTGCAGAATGATGTACGTGGCCATTTTGAAAACAAACCAGAATTAGAATTGCCGAAATTATAATTGAATAAGCGAAATTGATAATCAAAATGAAGGAGAGATTAACCATTGAAAGAAACTGATGATAAAATAAAGTGTTGAAGAAACAAAGGGAAATAAAAGTAAGTACCATTTGTATAAGTGTTCAAGGACTAAGTTGGGCTAATAATAATCTTGTATGCGCGAAACAGTTTACTCAGTTGTTCAGAGCTGTTGGGAGAGCAAGGGGATTTAAAATGTCTAAGGGAGAATGGATCTTTCCGGGATGCACCTGTATTTTGGACTCGTCCGAAGTCCATATGTTGTTGCATGCAATTTGATCTCTGATTTAAATGAATTCTTTCTATTTTTATATTATATTATTATTGTGTTACTAAGTATTTTACTTGCTTTGTAATGGCCAATGGAAGCTATTGCATCTACTTCCTCTGAATCTACTACAGCTTTGGTAAAGAAGAAGTATGGAACTGGATATAACGAATCTTATAGGGAAGAGTTTTCGTGCATTTTACCCTTCATAAAAGGCAGCTCTTTTGTTTTCTGTAATGTTTGTTGCATTGATTTTTCATAAAGGTAGAGGAGATATAACGAAACATCAATCCTGACAAGCACCAAACTGTCGAACCATTGTTCAGTAAAATGTTTCATGCTAGCAACATAGCCAAAAAGTACAGTTGTGCAAGAATCAAAAACCACAGCTGGGTGAAAAGTGAAAATTCCATGAACAGTGAAACCAAAGTACTATTTTTTTTTTTTAGATTCATAAAACAAATAATATTTAATTTATAAAGTCATGTAATACATTTTTTTATAGCTTAGAGTGTGAATTTTCTGAAAACATGCAGTTTAAGTATAAAAAGTATTAGCTCTAAAAAGGTGAGAGTGATGAGATTGAGAACATTTCACTTAAATTATGGTAAAGTTTAACAAGTTATTTTCATTTCAAAAATTATTTGTAAAAGTTGTAATTAGGCTAGTTTTTGTATTTGAATATTCTATTTTTAAAATTTATAAAAGAAATTAGGGAATATATATTATAAATGAATTAGAATTCATAAATAAATTTTGATGCATTGAATTGTTACATCCGTACCAGGCAAATGTTACATCTGTAACAATTTAATTATCCCATGTATTAATTAATAATTATTTTAATGTTTTCCAAATTGCAGTTTCAAACAGCTAATACCCTAATAATGAATTATTGAAGAAAAAATTAAATGTTCTTCCTTAAAATTCACAGGATTATGACAATAACTGCAACTATATGCAATTTTGACTGTTTTTTGAATTACGTCCGTAACACCTAGATTTTATTTTTTCAAAAATTATGGGAACATTTTTCAGATTTCAAAATTTAATATTTTATTTACAATCCTTGGATCGACCTTAAATATAAAATAATCCATGCAATAAGTAGTTTTTTTACATTATTTATGAAGCTTTAAAGTCTGTTACGTCCGTAACCATGGAATGACCCAGCTGTAATAGGAGAAATGGCAAAAACTGAATGAGAGGCAACTGTTTCTAACAAAGAAAAAACCATTTTTCATTTCTACAGATGAGAGCAACAAGGGAGAAAAGAAACTGTACCCAATTGTTGTAACCTATTCGAGACTAATGAGAAAGACAGGCTACTGCGATGCATTAAACATATTTTTTTACAGACTGCTGGAGTCGCGTGATGCTCGAATGAACCAATGAAGGTGTGCGAAAAGAGCATCAAGTCACTCTAGCGGCCTGTAAAAAAGACACGTGGGATGCACCGCAGTAGCATTTCTTTTTCGCTTCCCTCATAACCTATTACAGTGATGACAGCAAGCATATTGAAACTTCTCAATTATGTTGTCTGTGCCGGTGTTAGAAGGTGATAATACTGGAGGAAACATCTCAAAACGTATTTTAAATTATTTGAAATACTTTGATGTACCGTTGGAGAACTGTTTGTCTTTAGGGGCTGACAGTGCTTATGTGGTGATTGGTAAGAAAGCTTGAGTAGCCAGTTTTCTACTGAAAGAGATGCCTCAATTATTCATACAGGGATGCTTGTGTCACCTAATAAATCTAGCTGCTGTAAAGGGGGAAGCCTGCATGCCCATTAATGTAGAGGAATCTCTTATTGATATTTATTATTATTTAGAGAGAAGTGTCAAGAGAAAAGAAAAGCTAAAGAAATTCCAGTTGTTGCATGTTAAATGTTGGCCTAAATAAACCTTCCTTGTTCACTTATACACTATTTAATTACTTTATTATTCATATCTTTAATCTAACCTTTCTTTTTCAACTTCAACTCAAAGCAGCTATTTTTATTTCGTTAATCCCTTTTCAATAACACTCCATCTAGCTTGAGTTTATTTTTCAAACTCGTTTTCAAAGCTCGCTATGACGTCATTACGTAACTTCAATCGAGTTACGAAATTCGCCGTGACAGCTGTATTCAAAACTTTGTGGGTTCAGCAGATGACTTTTTTTCTGTCATATGTAAATGATGGAATGACGTAACATTACATCTTACCGGCAGTTTAAGCATTTTAGCTTTGACATTTTTCTTTCTTCTTCGCTGCAGTTTTCCGATAGAAATGTTGTTTGGGGAGTAAAAGGTTGGTCCTCAAGTCATATATGTTATTTTAATGTGAAAGAAAAGTCACCTGTGTTTTAAGAAGCAGGATGGTAACAGGTTTACAGTATCTTTTTTTTTAATTCCAGCCTATTGTTCATGTTTAACTATCCACATAAAAAATAATGTCACAAAGCTTTCCTTTAAATATCATTTGCATGTTATATTAAGATTTGCATTTGCTGATAAAAATAAAAGCAACGATATGCCAAAGAGCAAGAATGTTACGATAAACCTGTTTTTCTTCTGCCATTGTGAGTACGCAACTTAAATTAATTGTAAGTTTGTTTTTCATTTAATATCTTTTAAGTTTATTTTTAATTTAAGTTCATTTCTTTATTTAATTACGTTTGTGAAAATAAACATTTAGATATTTTTTAACTTAACTACGTTTTAGTGTCATTTATTTAATACTCTGCCATTCTGCCACAGTTATTTCTTTTTCAGCCTATTCTGCGTACTTTGCTTATAATTTAAATGTTTTTGTTTAAGAAGGCCGATGTATTAGGATATTTTTTGGCCGGCCCGATATACTGGGCCATCATTAAAGAAGTAAGAAAAGTTTTGAAACATGTGCCAACACGGTGGGGCTTTCATTAGGTGGTTGCTTAAATAAGTTAATTGAGCAATGGGTACCATTGACACCATTTTTTAGAGAGGAACTTCAAAATAGGCAGGATGCTGCTTCAAACTCTAATCTACAGTCTATTGCATTACAAAACTCAATCAAGGTACCCAATCTAAAGCAGCTGATGTATCTACAGGCAAAAAATGATCAACTGCTTGTGTACCATCAATGGTCAAGAAAGCAAAGAAATCTGCAATCAACGTAGAATCTTCAAAAGAATAATTTACCTATATTTGAGGAGTATAATATTGCTCCCCAGTCAAAGGATCTTAAAATCCATGTTCTAAAGCAGGGCATGAAATTTCAGTTTAAAAATCACTAGCCAGACTAAACTTTTTGCTCGCCACTATTTTACACTCATTCAGAGAGCAATGTCGGCCACCACACCTGCCCAAAAGTGAACTATTTATGACAAACTGAATTTAAATTGACCATTCTTAGAAGGAGCTATCTGTTAAATCCAGAATATTTAACATTCATGAAAAATATGAACAATTTTTTAATAAAAACATGTATAAAGATCAATTTTTTAATGTTAACAGATGTAGTATGAAGAACTTTCTGGTAACCGAAACCATAAAAAAAATGTAGAAATTCTGAGCAAATCATCCGGTGTCTCAGAGAGTTCCTGTATGCATCTTGAGTATGTTGTGACAGCTGAAGCCTCTCTCACACGAAACTGTGCTCACTGATAGAACAGCACAAAATGTTAGAAACTGGGGAATCTTGCTTAACACTTTTCACTGCAAAACTTCTTCAGCATGTCTTTCAGTGTTAGTGAAGAGAATAAACTTGAATTCTGTCCACTCTGCCAATACAATATCCACTTTTTCATTAAAGGGACTTTGGTTAAAATACATGAAGAGTTTCTTTATTTCTTCTATCCCAAGTTCAAGAATTTTTTTCTTTGGGAGGCGAACACTTCCCTTAAAACACTTTCACGTGTCACTGGATTGAGGCACAATATTCTGAGTGTATATAGTTTGATATGAAACAGAACATTTTAAAAGACTAACTTACTTGTCAACCTTACTATTCACTTGCCGCTGGCGAGCAGAAATTTCGCACCTGTTTTAAATCTATGTCAATAGAGATGTTTAAACGTCTCTTATCACGCTTTGTGGTTCCTTGTGCGATGAAGAACTCACCATTTCTTTTAGATGTTGATTAAAATACACAATCTAATCAAAACCTAGATAGTGATTTCTCAGGGAGCTTTTAATATTATTTCTTGTTTATCTGAAAATAAACAAGCGCAATTTAATAAGAAAGTCTGAATATTATGTGCATTATATGAGATTTAATTCCCATTTTCGGATGAAGTTCTCATTTATGCTGAGGTAGCAGACCTACATAGAATTGACTAGTTGTCATTTGGGAGCATAAAATATTTAATCAAGTGTTTTCAAGCCATACAGAAATCATTAGGCAGTAATGATGATGACAAATAACAGTCTCAGTATTGTTCTGTTCAGTGGAAAGCATTCCAGACAGCATCAAAACATAAGCAAGAATGGATGTTAAGTGGATAAAACAGTGTGGTTTTTATGAATGCAAATACAATTTACTTACTAAATTCATGATATCGGTATTAACACTTCCACATAGCAATGCAGAATGTGAATATATTTTTAGCTGCGTTACAAAATCTCAATTCTGGTCACAACTCAGTTCAAAGACTTTAGAAAACTTATTGACTGTGAAGTCAAATATGACCAAGTCATGTTTTGAACTAAATTTTGATGCTGATTTTTAACAAAAAGCAAAATCAGCTACTATGCTTTACAAATCAAATAGTGCTTAATATTATCTTTTTTGACATTTAGTTTTGTATACTGTTATTAATGTTTCCCATTTAGAAGTGAACTCTGGAAAGACTAATAAATAAAAGCATGTGCTCAAGTTATTGATTGTTTTTTCTCCCTTTGTTGTGTGCGGTGGTCATCCGTACAATTTACTTTTCATTCAGAAATGTCACTGTAATGCAGTGTCAATTATTCTCCCAACGAAATTAAAGGGATGCTTATCTATCTTGAAAAATGTGCGGAGTTAATTTTGGGAGAACTTAATAGAAATTCCAGTTATGTCAGCAAAGAATGGAATATGGCAGTCTTTGTAAATGCTATTGGCCTTGGCAAAAAACACACTGGTAAACAATTAACAGTTAAGTGGAAACACTTAAAATGTAGAAGAACTAAGTAGAAAGCAGCTGCTATTTTAAAGCTTCCACAAGTAAAACAGGAGACCTGCAATTAAGAGCAAATTAACCGATCAAGATGAAAAAGTTACAAGCTTAATTGGCAGAACATGCTTTGAGGGAGCCGTTCCAAATAATTTCTTATTCCAGGCTTATTTATTTAAGGTAAGTCCTATACCTATATTAAAGGATAAAGATTAACCCTTTTTTAGAACTTAAACCTTTTTAAAATTAAAGAGATAAAATTCCCAATTTTTATCTAACTTTGAAAGATCATGGTTTAAATCTGATTTCCCCCTGTTAACTTTATCTTCCGGCCTAGCATTTAAAATTTCATACTTCAAAATTGTTTGATCTTTAAGAGTAAAAATTCTGACTTGATGCAATTCTCAGTTCTTGTGGTCAGAGCTAAAAGCCCAGATTTGCCAAATCCATAAAACATGGTGCCTGGATATTTTCTATCCTTTTAAATGAGATCGCCTCCCATTTGTTTAGTGTCACACTCCAGTGGAAATAGTCTGTGTTTAAGAGGGGACAATGAAAAATCCATGACCTTTTTTACAACGATGGAGTGCTAAAATAACCGGCCCGACGAACTCTCAACCCACCTGGGCCTGGTTTTTAGAAAAAGAACATCAGGAAACTAAAAAGGATAATAAACCAGATCCCAATAAATCCTTCTATCATCTTATTTGACTCCTATCCACAGTGAATGTGTCACCTTAACCTTAAAAGCAAATCTAGATCGCGAAGGATTGCACAATCTCACTATAATAGAGAGCTCTGTCACCTCTGGTATTCCTTACATATATTTGTTTTTTTACTCCTATTCAATTTTAATAATAAACATAATTGTGTATAGATATGTGCATTCAATAATGTAGACAGAGGTACATGTAATTGCTTTAAAAAGTTGTGTTAATGATAACTAGCTTTTTTTTAAGCAAATTCAATCGTAAAAGAAAAATAAATCCCACTATTAGTCTTTTTGTTTCTGACTGCATGAAACAGTGCAAAGCTCTATCCTAGTTATTTCAATTAAAATGTCAAAAAAGTTAACTTTGTGATTTAGTGTACAATTCTATTTTTTATGCTAAATATTTTTTCTAAATGAAATATTTAGCACCTTGTTATCCTCTTCCAAGCAGAACGTATTTTGAAAATAAAGCTCTCCCAGAATTGTATGAAAGGTTACAGCATTTCCTATCTTCAAGATTTAAAATTCGCTGCATGTATTTTATTTACTACAGATATATGGACTAGTTCTATCAACAACGAATCTTTTATTAGTTTAACTGCACATGTTATTGATGGTACTGAAATGAAACAAAGAATATGTACATTGAATTGTAAACATTTCCCACAAAGTCACACAGGAATAAACATATCTGACATCTTAAATGAAATTTTCGAGGATTGGAAAATTTCTCCTGCACAGCAACATATCATTGTTCGAGACAATGCAGCTAATAGTATGCTTGCTACAGGTAAGTTATTTATTATTATTATTGTGTTAAATTTAACTATAAAAACTATTAAAAAAAAATACTATAATCAGTTGTTACATAGGGCTTGTTAATCATAGAAGTTTCATTCAATTACATATTTTAACTTAAACATTCAATATTGATTTTGTATTATAATTTCAGGGCTTCTCACAACTGAATGTTTGAATTGTTTTATCCCCACCCTACAACTTGTAATAAACGAAGCCATATTATCTCAAAGAGCAGTTATTGATATTCTAGTTAAATGTCGCAATTGTTGCTCATTTTTCTCACTCACCTCCTGCAACCACTTTCGTTACAAGATAAGGAGACCGGGAGAATGCTGCCACCCCGCCTAAACTAATCGAATTTTAGATAATGAATGCACCTGCACTATAGCGGGCAACAATAGAAACAGTCCCTAAAGTGAGAGTGATTTTGCTGTACGTCGTTCGTTTGTTCTAGTGAAAAATTTTGTTTTCATCTAGTTGCTTCTTATTTTGGAGCTTTCAATGAGTAGAGATAAGCACCTTTTATTGTAACATTGGGTATTTAAAATAATATTACTGGTAATCTACATATATTCGCCGAAATTTTGATGCAAGGTGTTGAACAAGTTCGGTTGTTCTTTTGGCTTTGCTTCGGGATTTCCGCCATATTGTCCTCTCGGGGTAATGCCGTCACCATACAAATCGGGTGAGAAATGGCCTCATTTGAAGTTAGTGGAGCCGATTCAGCAGAGATTTATATTTGACTTTTGAAATATGGAGGCGCGAATGTACACTACTCTTATGTTTGATGAAGATCGAGAACACCAGTCTAAAATATTCAGGAACAGGCAGGATGCCTTTTTACTATATGATGACACTTTTATTGATATCTTTAGACTTTTGAAAGAAGTAGTAGGAAGAATATTGCATTGAGGAAAATGAAGAAAGGTCCAGTTTTACGTACAAGAGCTGGTGATAGATATGTTGTCCAATGAATATGTTAACAATTTAGTTCAACAAGGTGAACTAAATCTTGTGGTTAGAGCTAAAGTCCGGATTTGCCAAACCCATAAAACATCATGGTGCCTGGATATTTTCTATCCTTTTACATGAATCGCCTCCCATTTGTTTAGCGTCACACTCTAATGGAAATAATCTGTGTTTAAGAGGGGACAACGAAAAATCTATGACCTTTTTCACGACGATAGAAGTTCTAAAATAACCAGCGCCGCACAATGTAGCATTTTGTAGAATTGGTGTGTGATGAACTCTCAACCCACCTGGATCTGGTTTTAGAAAAAGAACATCATGAAAATAAAAAGGATAATAAAGCAGGTCCTAATGAATCCTTGAATCATCTTATTTGACTCCTACCCACAGTGAATATGTCACCTTACCTTAAAAGCAAATCTAGATCACGAAGGATTGCACGATCTCACTATAATAGAGAACTCTGTCGCCTCCGGTATTCCTTACATATTTTTTTTTTTACTCCTATTCAATTTTATTAATAAACATGATTGTGTACAGATATGTGCATTCAATAATGTAGACAAAGGTACATGTAATTGCTTTAAAAAGTTGTGTTAATGCTAACTAGCTTTTTTTAAGCAAATTCAATCGTAAAAGAAAAATAAATCCCACTATTAGTCTTTTTGTTTCTCACTGCATGAAACAGTGCAAAGCTCTATCCTAGTTATTTCAATTAAAATGTCAAAAAAGTTAAAGTGAAAATTTATAATAAAGCGTATTAATTTATGATTGGGAACATTACTCCTAACTAAACTAGAGGATGAATGAAACATGTATCTTACATCCTTTCCATTGCGGCATAGCACGTGATCCTGCGATGAAACTATCTTCTAATATTCATCAGAAATGTTGCACGAATTTCCCGGCTCACCATTATAAATGCTCGTGTTATTCAGTAGCAGAGAGTACTAAATCGGTGAACAATATACATTTATTTACAAATTAATAAATTAGAAAATCAATGAAGTTGTACACATGACAAAAAGGCACGTGCTCTGAGCAGCATGCAAGCAGGTATAAGTGAATGCACTTGCAAAGCACTGGCTCTGGTCTCGGCAGGTTCGTCATAAAGAGAAAATCATTGGCGCTTGCAGGGGAGCCAGAATTCATGTGGCAGCCAAACATTTGGGCGTGCAGCCACAACCTGACCAAACATCGTGTCCATCACAAATCTGATAAAGATAACGCAAAATTTGAAAAATTTATGATATGCTAGGCCATTTATAATCAAAAAACCATGCGTAATTTTACGAGTAAACTTTCTCCTATCGCTTCTGTTTACATTGGAAGTTTACACACTCACAGCCAATCACAGTCCAAAAGAACACGTTATGCAGCTTCCGGATTTTTATAGAGGATTGGTTTTATGCTTGCATATGGAAACGGATGCAAAATGAAAGCAGGTACGACAGCCATATATCACCCCTTCCTAAAAAGCCGGTTTGATTTTAGTGTGATTGGAAATGGTGCTTAATTAGCAATTATAAATTTTGTCATTATTTTGGAAATGTCCTTTATAATTTAATTGCATTTCTATTAATAAATTTGGTCGTTATCATATTACATTAAACTCTATTGGATTTTTGAATATGTTGGTTAATTTGTCATTTTTACAACTTTATTTTCTGTTCAAATGCTATAGGCAAAAGGAAAAAGGGTACAGAAAAAACAAGGATACAAAAAAACAAGAGCCAAATAATCCAAAAACCTTAAAAAAAGAAATTTATCAGGAGCTCAGAATCATAAGCAGGTTTAGGTTTTCTCAACAACAGCCTTGTCGAAGAAGAGGCAAGAAATTTTCAAGACAAATAGATTCTTAACGAACTATTTCTTCTTCTAAGAAGGAAGATGTGAAGATTGACTGGATTCTAAGAAAAGCAATTTTACAGGAACTTAAAACTATAAAAAATAAGGTATGTTTTAATTATAATTTTATTTTTGAAAAAAAAAAAATTGTAATACTATCAAATTTGTTTATTAGAATTAGATAATGCCCATCAACATTTAACAATAAACAAATTGAAAGTTTCATTAGGAAAATGTTTGAATAATTAGTTCCTTTTAGATTAAGTATTGAAAACTTCATGAATTGTTATAGTGTATAAGCTATTCTCCTATATGCAGTATGCCCACTAAAGTCCCTTGACACCCTCTTAACTTCAGAATGGCTGCTGCTATATTCATAAAAGTGGTGTCTACGTATAGTAAAGTGATGGCCCAGTATATTGGGCAGGCCATAAAATATCCTAACAGATCGGCCATCTTAAACAAAAACATTTAAATTATAGTTACTACAAAATTGAAAAAGTAAAAAACGACCTTTGTCGAAATCGATCTCAACTATTTGATTAAAAAAAAAATCATTTGTAAATATTGAAATGCAAACGAGATGTCTTAAAAAATTTCTCCTGATGGATTAACATTAGTAAATGCGTGTTTTCGCATTCTGAATGGATGCGTGCATTGATAGGGATAACTCCCCCATGTCCGCTGTAACTATGTAATCGTCACTTGAAGAAATTTTTTGTGGGTTTTCTTTGCACAAAAAGAAGAAAAATGTGCACACTTTTACAAAGAAAAAAAATAATAGTAAATTTATAGTGCACCAGCTTAAAGGTTAAATATAAAATACACTGTATCTTTATATAGTATTAGCTTAACATTAATTTTATTTTCAACATAACTTGAAAATCCGACTTTTATTTATTTTATAAAGGGCGGCCAATAAAAATTTGCACCCGAGCGGCAGATACAAATGGAATGTTTGACTCTTACATGAAGATATTAAAATCATTATCATACATAAATACAACATTTTTTTCTTGTGTTGTTTAAATATGAAGTATACAATTTTTTTCTTCTTTTATAGTGTAATTTAATTGCATTTCTATTAATAAATTTGGTTGGTTGGTTGGTTGATTAGAGTTTTATGGCACAAAGTCCTCATAGGGACATGCTGCGCCAAGAAAAAGTTAAGGAGTAAAACATAGTTAAAAATTAAAAGTTACATAAAAAGATTGTCAGAGATATAAAAGTGAAAAAACAAAACAAAATGAAGAAAGCAATGTGATGATACAAGTAATAAAAAATAATGCACAATGAAAGCGACAATACACAAGGTTTTAAAAGACAAAAAATAGTTAAAACACTAGAATATTTAAATTAAAAAATTCTAAAATCTCTAAAGTTATGAAAAGTTATATGTTCAAGAAATAAAGCATAAAATGTTATATAATACTGCTTTAAGAACGAAGTTATAATTCAAAATTTTAAAACAATATAAAGCTACGTAGGATGAATAACTTCAAAAACTGAATTATTGTCATCGTTATCAGAGTCATAACTACAAGAGTCCATAGCCTCTTCTGCATAGTTGAGCAGCTGTTTGTGATCTTTAATATTAGTTATTGCTGAGCTAAGACATGATTTATTGCTTTTTCTCTTCACAGTTTTCCACTGTGAAGAGATTTGAGTTGGAGGTTTCTTTCTTTCTTTTTGCGCGAAAGTTTTTTCATTTGCTTTCGGAGTTGGACAAACAATAGGTTTCACTAATTTGCTTTAATCTGTAGCTGGCGTTTTTTTTGTCTTATGTTCCGTTGATATTTTTGATTTAACTGATGATGTTTGGGGAGAAGTAGGTTTCTGTAATGATAGAACTGGAGATGACGCAACCTTAGTTTCAGTCTGATGATTAGATGACTTTTTGGATCCAACTGGAGATTTCTGTGAATGAGTAAGTTGATATTCTATTGTAACTGGCTCTGAGGATGGTAGCCAACGTTCCAATAATGGGGTACCATAGCATTTACTACCAAGAGAGACGTCCCAGGTTTTTTTAGGTGAAGTATTGGTTGAATGTGCAAGGTGAAGTATTGGATGAATTGGTGGCAATGCCCTGCACTCTGGGACCAGAGATCAGCCAAAAAAGGTAGAAACGAGTCGATGAGATTAAAAAACCTCAACACCCAGAGTGTCTCATGTGAAAATAAAAAATCCAATATTGTAAAAAAGAAACAGTACTGTGAGAGAGAACTTTGAAACAAGATGTATACTTTGTCTTTTTTACGCTTATGTAATTTTTTTCTTCTTTTTTTATTAAACAAAAGAACAAAAACAAGGTTAGTTGAACAAGAAACAAACTAAACAAAAGCATTAGTACAAAAATCAAACATGAACAAAAAGGGATAACAAACTGAAAAGAGAAGATTAAAAAGTGTGAAACAAAGAAAAAAGGATAGACAACCAAAAAGAGAAGAAAACAGGAAAGGAGAAAGATCGCTCGGGAATCCGGGGTCATGAAACAAGTAAATACCGAAATAACGAAGGTATTCTCCTGGGGAATATGAAGCATATAAAACCTATATTTCAAAATCAAAACTAGTGTTTTAAAAAAGCAAACAGTGCCCCATGAGGTGTTACATTCTATACAAATGCCGGATATCCGGACAGTCAGTTAAAATATGATGAATAGTCAGGATATCAAAGTGACAGCAGAGACACATGGATGCATCCTGTCGAAGTAAGAGATGTTTGTGGGTTTTTCTTGAATGACCAATTCTCAGATGAATAAGAGCAACATCAGTTTTCCTTGGATAACTCAGAAGCCAGGTCATGATTGTTGGTTTAATATGATGCAGTTTGTTATTGTATTGTAGATCCCAACTTTCTTGCCATTTATTCTGAATAAAATGATTGATAAGTAGTTTAACGTCTGAGTTTGGAATTCTATGGCATAACGGATTAAGAGTACGGATTGCAGCCTCATCAGCTTTTCATTTCCAGGTGTCCAGGTACCCAGCAAAATAAAATACTATAGCCACATCTTGTCAACTGATTGTAAAAATCTAAGATTGATGATACATAAGGATGCTTATTACATGATTTAATTGCGTCAATAGAACTATTTGAGTCAGTATAAATGATGAAAGATGTGTTATGATGATGAGATATGTGCAACATGGTTCTCTCTATTGCCATCAATTCTGCAGTAAAAACAGAAATTGAGGAGTTAGGCCTATAACTTTAAGAAGTGTTCTCACAAACAACCCCACAACCAACAATATTCCCTTTATTTGAGCCATCAGTGTAAACATCGACATAGTTCATGTAATTTGCACCGTGTGCTGCAAATGATTGTTTAAACTTTTCTTCACATGAGTATGAAGAAACTACTGCAGCTATCGTTTCTGTCTGCCATCAAAACATAGGTAATTATAGGCTTAACAAGTTTAAATTACACACCATAGATGTATTGTTCAATATGATGTAAGTATTAAAGCATAAATTTTCTTTTCTTTTTTTAGGTGTGTCAGTTGAAATAATTTCAGAAACTGTACTAATGCTTGTTCAGAAATGTAAATATTGTAATAATTTAAGCATGATTTATTTTCATGAAATTAAAATTCATATTTACTTAGGTTTTTTTTTTTTTTTTTTGAGATAACATATTGTATATGTTCTAAACAGAATTAACAACAACAAAAACGGGGAATACCTTTAAAACTGTTAAGTTTTATATGTATTATAAAATTTGCTTATATTAGAGATAATTTAATTACTCAGTAAATAGCTGTACTGTTTTAAAATCTTGTGCAATTAAATGAATGTCTGTTCAGGGTTACTTGCCAAACAGTCTTTTGGAGTGGAGATAATTAATGTGTATTTTGAGAACATGAATTTAAAGTTCCTAATTAATATTATGTAGTTATTGCTTTACTAACTAATTTGCATAATATTTAAAACTCTGATTGTAAAATATCCTTTATGAAAATTTTGGTTTAGGAAAAATAAATTAATGAGAGTTTGAAGTAAAAAACCAAGTATTGAATAATAGATTTAATTTAAGAGATGACTTTATTCAAGAATAACGGTTGAAATGTAATTCTCTAGAATAGTACAAAAAGTGTTTCCAGTCATATAAATGGTCTTAATTTCATTACATTTTTATTTACTTTTATTAGCAGATCTAAAAACAGTTTATTATTAGGGACAGAAAGTAAAATTAAAAATAAATAAATAAATAAATTTAGCATTTAAAAATGTAATTATGCAAACATCATCCCCTCACCTGTACTACCATAATTTATTGCTTGATTCTTTCCATCCAGAAATAAAAATAATTAAAAATACCCTGAACAAAATAAAGTTCTTAATTAGTACCTTACAAAAAATAATAAAAATATTTTTTTCTATTCAATCAATTATACGTTTTATCATGTTAGACAATCATTCCTCACACACTGCTATTATCTCAAATATCACTAGCGACTCGTCTTATGCCTAGATTGTTCCCTAATGAAGAACTAAAAGTGGGATAATCCACTTTTTAATTGGGGGTGATATGCAGAATTCAGGTGGAGCCATCTGTTAACAGAATTGATTAATTTTGCATCTTATTACGACTTTTGTTGTTTTTCGTATCACATTATGAGTAATTCAAATCTTCGAATTCAGATATAAAAAAAACGGCTCTTGCCAATTATCTGCATTAAATGCTACAGATCATTTACGGGGGGTGGGGGGGGGGAAATCTAAAACATTGCAGGAAATTTCATCGGTACGATAAAATGGATAACAGTACTAGAAAACACCAAAAATGTGGTATGTGTAGTGCTACCTTTTCCTTTATTTCCGAATTGCTTAAACACACATTGAGAATGAGCACAATGTGTGTTTAAAATTCATACATGAAACGTTTTTTACGGAAAATGATTTCCTAGAGTGGAAACAAAAAATTAAGAAAGATGATCAGTCATCCTTTGTTTTGGTGAGATGTTATGAATTTAGTTTAGGAGAAAAAATGGCTCATTATAAATATTATTGAAGTGGGCTTTCAAATCCTGTAAAAGATAGACACTGTCCTGCACTTAAGATTTTTACACAAACACAGTGGACGATGTAAATGAAATTAAAGTCAATTATCAATTAATGCATGTTGGACATGACCTTGAAGTTGGTAATTAAGATTGTCAAAAGATGAAAGGATATCATCCCTAAATCTAGGTATATCTATGCCAAGAATATTGGATAAAAAGGCAACAATTCTCATCAACAAAAAGATTCGGATTCACAACACGGAAGGATCTGCATGACATTGAGAGATTTCCAAATAGAAAGAGAAGTACTTATGCATCCTTATGACAGCACATCTGTTGATAACCCGTTAAAAAAAAATGCAGAATGAAGATAAAGCAAATCCTGTGTTGCTTTATAAACTACTTGGAGATTTAATGCCGGATTATCCTAGCATTGAAAGAGATCATTTTTTGCTTGGCATCATGAATGAACCGCAAGAAAAAATTCTTGGATACATCATGCTCAATTCCACATACAGAACAACTAACCAATACAGTTTTCAACTTACAACAGTTTTTGTTAATGATGATACCACTACTAATAATAATAATGAAAAATTAAGAATTACCATCTACATATAACTTAACAAATGCGAAAGGGGGAACTGGAGATTTTGACTGACTAGGGTCCCCAAAAAGGCTTACAGATTATAAATAAGTAAAAATAGAATTGTTGCAAAATAGAGGAGATAACAGAAAGACAAGTGAAAGAAAAAAAAATACTTACTTGAACTATCTTTCTACATTGTATAGACCTTGGATTTTTAGATTGGACAAGTGTTTTTCACGAAATGTTTAAATAATCAGTCAATTCATCTGAATTTTGGGAGGAAATTTTGAATAAATCGACATTTTCTTTATCAGTAGACTGAAGACTGACATCAGATATTTCAGATTGATCCAAGTAAACTGTCGATACTAGTCAACTGGCTCTTTAAATATTACAGTTTTAGATGCCATACCGGAAATATATATAGAAATAAGAATTTTTAAAAATCTAATGATAAAAACAGGATTAAAAAGATGAATACACTAGTTAACTGGTACGCTATCGAAATTTTCTCTTCTCATTCACAACACACACAAATCCCACGCAAACTGAAATGCGAGACTAGTGTTATGAAAAAAAAAGCTCAAGTGTGTAGAAAATTACTTTAAAATCATTAAATAAATCTTAAAACCTTTTTGTATATTATTTAATATTTTCTAGGGTAACCTTATATACTTGATAGAAATAAAAATATAGGTGTTGACATCATGTCTGTGACTATAACAACAAAACAAAGTTATGATTTCGTATATGTTGTTAATTGAAGAGTGCAAGCAATAATTTTATATTATTTGTATGTACAAGTTGCGTATGTAAATGAATTAATGAAATAAATATGTATTAAATAATGAATAAATGAATATGCATTAAAATGAATTTCGCTACTTGAACTGTATGTGATCATAAATTTCATGGCTCGTTAAAATTATTGGCTCATGTTTAAAAAACACATCATTATGATCCACATTTTCGATTCCAACGTTCGATATGTTATACAACATGCAAAAATTATAGAATAGTTTACAAACATTAAGTAAAAATGCATAAGAATTTTGTGGAGGATGCGTGTGATGATGATCATGCAGTGCATGTAGAAGTTATATCTGAATATCAAGGTATCGAAAACGGCAAATAGCATTTTTATTAATATAAGTACAATATCTCTTCTATTTATACATGTCATTCATATGCTTTCAATAATAAATGGGAGATTAACTTATCTGATACCGTAACATATATATTTGAGTTGTTATTTTACTACAACCATAACCAATTTTGTGTTTTTTAGATTTGGCCAAAATTCAGCTTTTTTTTTTAGCATTTTGAACACAAACCAAATGAAAATATAAAAATATTAATATATTTCTGCATACAAGAATTACTAATAATTAACTATTCAAACTCTGTATCTTCTTTTTACTGAATGTAAAACTGTTAAGATCATTGTTGCCCACTGTTGGAAAAATATGAGAAGTGCCAACAACGCGCAAAGTCCAAAATTTTGCAATGGGTATTAAAGAGAAACATTAATGTCCACAGTTTGACATAGGGATTGAATTTTAGAGTGGAATTTCCCCCTTTAACCAAATTTCATGTTTTGCTGCTACAAATTTGATTTTGCTGCTACAATATTAGTTTTTTGCTGCTCCAAAATCTGCTACAAATTATTTCAAGTGACTGTGAACCCTACAATAACGTTAACTGTTTATAGTACATATTTTCATTTGATGGAGTTGGGGTTACAGCCCCCTCTCAAAATAATCGAAAATAAAATGAAAAAAATGCTGATTTTTTTCCCTTTTTGTTTGAGATAAATTTCTAACTTTGTTTTCTGTAATAGCCATTCTGGTTAGTCTCATATCAGTGTACAGTATACCCAACAAGGGGTAGGGAGCTGATCGTGTTACAAGTCCCCTTTTGAAGTAATCAAAAATGCAATGAAAAAAAAACTGCTGCAATGAGTACATTATTAAATACGAATTATCCACTTATTCTTGCATATGGGTGTTTGGCACATATTTTAAATTTATGTGCAAAAGATATTATGCCAAACAATTTGATAAAATATGTGCTATAGGTACAAACATATTTCAAAAACAAACACAGAGCTCATAGCTGGTTATAAGAAAAAGGAGGATTAATGCCACAACTTCCAAATGGCACAAGATGGAACTCCTAGGAAGAATGTTTGAGCACATTTATAAAAAATTTCCAAGATAAACTTAATTATAATAATTAGACATTATTTTCATTTTTTATTATGTTGCAAAAGTATTAATTATACAAAACTGATTTTCCCTTTTAAATTTTTTTAGTGGAGTCATCAAAGACACATGTCTCAAGCTGTGTGCCAACCAACCAACCAAGTTCTCTTCATAATCATCACGTTAATGTTTTTTTTTCTTCATCTGGTTTTCTTATTAATTTAGCTGACAACATTTTCTACATTCAGAATTATCGTTATTTGTTACTACTTTTTAAACCTTTATATGGATTTTACTATATTATTAGAGACGTGATTTAAGGATTCTTCTAGTCAAAAAATGTCTGATGCAGATGTACCAAGAAAAAAAATTAGGTATAACAGATAGCTATGTACCGATTAACCTATGCCTAAAAAAACATTGATTCTCCGACATACAGAAGAGAACATGAAACCAAGCATAAATGACAGTGAATCAATCTCACTAAGTGATTGCCACTTCAATATACCTATAGCTTCTCTGGAAGAAGATCCTGTGAAGAATTTTGTAGATAATTTATCATTTAGGGGAGAGTCGTCCAAAACGGGGACGGCGGGTCAAATGGGGACATTCGGTTTCTCACTGATAAGTGCTGACATCTGGTGATCCAATGTACTACTATTATTCCTTTACATCAGATTGCCATTTTGAAAAGATTTGTTGACGCAATTTGCTGTTATTCTTTCTGCTACGAAGTTTTGAATTTTTAGCAAGAAAAAAGTTCGATTTTGCCCCTGCACTATATTGAGCTGTATGAATTTACATTTGAAGATTCAATTTTGGTAAGTAAATCATTTTTTTCGCTCTAGTTTCAAGTTATATTCTGATATGTTTCTTCATTTTCTATCTTACATGTGTGTGAAGCGATGTCATGTTTTCTAGCGTTCGTCATGGTCGGCTCAAATGGGGACATAGAGGGTAGTCCAAAATGGGGACGTCCCCGTTTTGAACGTCTCATAACAATTTTGAAATATGTTTTAATTTGCTTTAATTCTGAGATATTATGTTGTGAATTAAGTGCTTAAATTGAGTGTAAGAGATTATTTGTGTGCATAACGAATGTAGATTAAACAAAATTAGTTTTATAACGATTTAATAAAATTAATTTTATAATGATTAAATGTAATTATTTTTACAAAGATTAAATATAATTAATTTAATATAGATTAAATACAATTAATTTAATATTGATTAACTAAATTAAATAAATATTTAAGTTACAAAAATAAAATTTAATGTATAATTTTTTTTTAATGTCAAAATAATTTGTTCTGTTATTTACAGAACTATCATTTTATTTGAAGACGAGATGGGGCGCTATCAAAGGAAAACTGATCGACAGAGAGCATGGCTGGTGCAATCCAAGAAGTTTTAGAAGGGAAAATGGGTTACAGGAGAGCATCTAAAGCCTACAACGTTCCACAGACAACTCTGGAGAGGAAGGTGAAAGAGGCTCGACAGAAGGAGCTCTCTTCACAAGCGGCTGCTGCTAAATGCTTAGGAAGATATAAAACAGTTTTTTCGGAAGCCCAAGAGAAGGAATTGGTGGACCATCTGTTACATTTGGAAGAGAGGTTGTTTGGCGTTACGCTATCAGATTTGAGAACTCTCGCGTTTGAGCTAGCAGAGAAAAACAAAATTCCGCATGTTTTTAACATGGAACGGAGAATGGCTGGAAAGGACTGGCTTTATGGATTTCTAAAACGTCATCCAATATTAGCTCTACGTAATCCTGAAAAAACCTCAATGGCGCGTGCAAAAGGTTTTAATCGCGTTGCTTTCAAAATGTTCTTTGATTTATTAGAGTCATTGTATCTAAAATATCAATTCTCACCCAATGATATTTACAATGTAGATGAGACAGGCATCTTGACAGTGCCCAATAAGCCATCTAAAGTCCTTGCTTTGCGTGGAAAAAAACAAGTTGGCAGTTTGGCATCAGCCGAGCGAGGGGTACTTGTGACAACAGAAATCTGTGTCAATGCCGCGGGAAATTTCGTTCCAACAATGTTTGTCTTTCCTAGAAAGCGAGAAAATGCTCTCTTGATGGATGATGCCCCTCCTGGATCATTTGCGGTATATCACGAGAGTGGTTGGATTAACAAGGAGACTTTCCTTGTTTGGTTCAAGAAGTTTGTGGAACATTCAAATCCAGGACCTACAAAGCTAGTGTTGTTAATACTTGATGGCCACAATTCCCATACAAAAAGCTTGGAACTGGTGAACTTTGCTCGGGAAAATAACGTGGTGTTGATATGCTTTCCCCCTCACACCACACATCGGTTGCAGCCACTCGATGTCTCTTTCATGGCACCACTTAGTGCCTTTTATGAGCAAGAGACAAGGAAATATCTCATACATCACCCTGGACGCTACGTGACAATTTACCAGGTCGGAAATCTTTTCAAAAATGCATTTTCAAGAGCAGCTACTGTGCAAAATGCTATGAATGGGTTTAAAAAAAACAGGGAAATATCCCTTTATCAGAGATGTGTTCCCTGAACATTTATTTGCGCCTTCAGAAACAACTGAAAAACCTGCTAACAACCCTTTAGAACGTCATTTAGCATCGAGTGATGGAATCGTCACACCCCAACCTTCCACTTCATCGTTTGGAATATCTCCAGCTATAGAACCCCAGACATGTTCAGCGTATAACATTTCACCGAAAATAATAATGCCTCCACCACAAGAAATTGAACGCATGAAAAAAAAAGTGAATGACAAGAGGAGAGGTAAAACTGCCATACTCACTTCATCGCCTTATAAAGCAGAATTGAAAGCTATGGAACAGGAGAAAAATGAAAAGCAAAATAAACTGAAAAGAAAATTGGTCAAGAAACCCACCGAACCCAATCCTAAATATCCAAAAGCTAAAAATGAGAAGAAAATAAAAAAAAATAAAGATCCGTTATCATCTGATGAGGAAGAGAATAGCGATGACGCTTGCATTTTTTGTAATGGGCTTTACATTGACTCGAAACACAAAGAGGGGTGGATTCAATGTAGCAGCTGTCGAGGTTGGGCCCATGAAGCATGTTCAAGTGTTGACGAAAGCGATGTCAATTTCATATGTGACTTTTGTATTTGATTACTTTTTGTGACATTCTAGTAACTGTTAAAAAAGGTAAAATTCCTTATCTGCATTTTGATTTTGCATTAATACAATCTTTCTTTGTAAAACAAGTTTATCTAATAAAATTTCGCAGTAGAACTTGAATTTATATGCTATTTCATATGAGTACCCCATTTTACCCACCCGGTTGTCCAAAACGGGGACTTCGAACATTTTTCAGAAAAATGTTTTTTTTTGCCTATACTAAGGATTTTTTTTAAAAAATCCCCTTGCCATCTCATAGTCTAAGACATGCTCTAAACGGGAAATGCTTTGCCACATTTTTCTTATTTATAGATTTTTTTTTGCAGACAGAAATATGTTAGCGTCCCCATTTTGGACAACTTTCCCCTACCCTATTCAACAGTTTCTCATATTTGTCATCAGATGATGAAGGTGATAAATCAGAAGATAATTATTTCCCAAGAATCATAAATTAGGCATGTATCTAGAAAACCCAGATGAACCTTTATATACTGAAGCTAAAGTTTCTAATGTTGAAGCATTCATTTTAATATTATTTATCGTAAAGTTTAGTTTATCAAAAACTTCCATAGAAGCACTACTTCAACTTTTGCAAACTGTCATGCAGTGTACCACCTTCATTTCACATTTTATCCACAACAATTATGTTTTAAAAGTTATAAAAAATATTTGCTAAAACTTGTGCAAAACGTTTATATTTCTCGAAATGCAAAGCATATGTTTGCAAATTAGCTGATGTAGATAAAGCCTGACAAGTGTTTATATTGTAAAGAAGCTTTTACTCCTAATTGAAATATGAAATTGGGCAGCTTTTTCTGTACATGCCCATAAATAAAGAAACAAATTAAATTTAAACTTCAAAACAGTAATATTATGTCTGATACTTTAAACTATAAAGCAGATTTTGATAGTTGTTTGGGTAATAACTATAACGATATTTTAGATAGTGGACTTTTTATTGTTCAGTGCCAGGTTTGAAGTACCCTAATAACCTATCAATCCAATTTAATATAAATGGCATTCCTTTGCATAAGAAGGCTCAATAAAATCTATGGGCTATACAGTGGTCCACTAATATCAATACCTTTTGTAAATGAAATGATTGAAATGTCCACTAATGGCATAATTAGTAAATGGGTCCACTTTTATCCATAGCAAGTGTTTCCAATAATATGTAAATGTGATGCTCCTGCTAGGGCTTTAGTTCAGAATTTCATGAGATTTAACTGCAAATTTGGTTGTGGATTTTGTGAAGACAAGGGCATGCATATTGAGAAAGGTAGAGGTTTTTGCCGTGTTTACGATTATAAAGAAAATGTAATTGTGCCATTACTAAAATTTAAAACTACCATAACATATACAGAACAAGCTATTGGACAGTCTACAACTAAGCAAATAAGTGTAAAATGGGTTAAAGGATCTTCAGAACTGTTAAGGTTATATCCTAATCTAAATGTAATTGACAACTTTGTTCCAGATTATAGGCATTCCGTACTGTTAGGTATTACACGGCACATTGCTAACCTTTTGCTTGGAACATCTAACCAAATCTATTCGCTCAATAACTCAAACATTCGGACTCTAAACTGTCGCATTAAGCAATTGAAGAAACCTCATGAAATGATTAGAAAGCTGCGGTCCACTAATGATATAGCATTTTGGAAAGCTTCAGAATAGAGGGTACTTCTGTTAAAATCACCAGTTTTATTGCTACATATATTAGATAATGCTGTCTATAAACATTGGTTGTTGCTTGTATATTGTGTGAAACTTCTTAGTATAAATATTAGTGAAAAAGAAATTTTATGTGCAGAAACAGCATTAAGAATTTTGACGTTGGAATTTCTGACATGATGGAATTATAGAGCAAACTTAAAACATCTATTTACTTCTCCATTTACCAAATGCAGTGTATTCATGTGGACCTCTTTGATCTCATTCATGTTTTGCTTTTGAAGATTCATTGGGGAAATTTAAAAAAAAACTTTTCATGGTACTAAAAGAATATTTTTACAAACAGTTTCATCTTATTTGAATAAAACATTATTGCAAATGATTGTAGCTGAAGACAATATAAACTAGTCGGATGTGACAATCCCAAGACTTTCTTCTATCTCATACTTCCTGAAAAATGCAGCATATCAGGGCCACCAGTTAGATGATTTACATCAAAATCTAATCATCAACAACAACTTATGTCAACTTCTTACTAAATCTGAAGTTTGATTAAAATCCATGTATTAGTTTTTGAAATGAGCTATTGCAGAAATCGTAAAAAATTGTACATAGCACTGCAACCTGTAAAGTAATTTACGCCAAAAACTAATTAAGTTCACCAATCCAGTGACCATTAGATACTTTTCTTACTTTGAACACATGATTACATTTTGATCCAAGTATTAATTGAAATTCATACCTATTATCAATACTAATAACTTTCACCTTATATGGATGATGTAACTTTTGTTTTGTTTCTACATCCCTGAATAATTTATGGATGAGTTTAATTTTGCTCGTGCTATTATAATCCAAAGTTTCAATGTAAGGGAGGAGACTGACATAGGAGCGTCTTGTGACCATATAGGCCCTGGTTAGCACTGTTGCACAAATGTGCTTGTGCATCCTCTTGTTGGACTCGGTAGTGGGTGCTGCGGCTGGGATTCTGAATTGTATATTTTTTCTACTATGGATGGAATAAACTTCATTTCCTTCTAATTCTCTCCCATGTGACATTTTTTAATAATTAAATGTACTGACAGTTTTTGAGACAGTTCATTTAAAAGAACTTCACCATACCTTATTAATAAAACATTCCAATCAGTTTTTGGAAAAGAATGCAGTCTGGAGATTTGCTGTTGGAGGTCTCTTCAGCCAAACACTCACAAGTTCTAATAAATTGAACAACAATCAGCTTCTTTTCTGTTTCTATCCAAGCACATCAAACTTTAAATATAACCTGTGGTGTAATATCTGAACCAGAACTTTTATTCCCAACTAAGTAAGAACGTCTAGAAAATTTAAAAAGATCAAAATACCATAGATGCATGCCGAAACACAATCCATCGTAATGGGCAAGTACTTCCTACAAAACATATTACTGTATTTTCCGGGGAATCACGCCGTGGCGTTAAACTAGATTCTTCTGGTTTGAAAACAAAAATGCGGCCAATAACTAGGTGCGGCTTGTAAATAGTACTAAATTTACTGCCAATCTATTTAAAAATTTGGAAATCTGGAGAGAAAAAAAAAATAATCCATGATCTTATGTTGTACTTCTGAAAACAAAAAAAACAATGTCTCACACGGCAGAAAGGTATCAATGTGTTTACAAACAATACAATTTCCATGAGCAAAAAATTGCACTTTGTCCGGCTTAGCATCCAATCACAATGATTCTCCTCAAGTTCACTTGGCATCTTGCATGCCATATAAGGAATAACTCCTCCCATTTTCTCCCTCGTTCATTCTTCACCAGAGCCGATAAAACTACAGGAAAACTATTATACTCTATGTTCGTAATTAATTTCTGCATTACGTTTGGCAACAGCTCGATTAATCTTAATACAATCAAGTGTGCAATCCCGATCAAAACAAACGAGATGCGATCTGCTAGCTCGTTTTTTTTTATGATGACATGAATGATGCAACAGATTTCATAGACACCAATCAAAGTTTCTTACCTGAAATTTAAAAATTATTCCACAGTGATACTGAGGACAAAGATTTTGATGGGTTTTCAAATGTATAACATTAATTATTTGTTGCTACTGTATTATTATTTTTTTCCGTCTGTTAAAATAAATAACATTAATAATGGAATTAATTGTTCAATTAATTAACAGATAATTATTTAAGTTCAAAATGTTTAATTTTATATCCGCCAATTAATAATTTTAATTAATTGCACTTGGTATATTTTTATAATGTATGTGACGTTATGCACAGTGTGGTGATATACCCGATGCGGCGTTAAACTAAGTTTTTTTTTGTTTTTTAAGTAACTGCGGCGTTATTCTCGGAAAATACGGTATTCTAATTTTCACTACCCTTATTTTGCCCACCAGAATTAGCTGCTTATTTGAGCTGCCCAGTACAGCCTATATTCCTAGCCCCCTCCATTGCTTGAAATGCCAGTGTTACGGCTATAGTAACACTACCTGTTGTGGCTGTATTACATGTGCATGTCGTGCAGAAGTTGGCCATGTCAGTAAATCTTGCAATAATCTTGAACCTCGTCTGTTGAAGTTTCTTACTCCAGTTTACTCAGGTAACAATCACACCCCATAAGGCACATATACACCAAGACAGTCTCTTCTTTTCCACCATGTAATTCAGTTATAACAGTACCACTCAGCTGTCCAAAGATAAAAACCCGTCATGTCTGTTGCACTACTAAAGGATATGCGAACCCAAAACTAGAACGTTTGCTACCATCCTCAGAACCTGTTATAAAAGAATACCAAATTAGTCAGTCATAAAAATTAGCTGATCAATCCAAAAGTCACCAATTATCAGATTGAGCAAACTTCGGTTCCATTTGTATGTAATCTGCAAAAACCTAATACTTGTCAAACTCAGAAAATAATCCAAAAATCTTGTGTGTGCAGAAACAGCAATCCCATCTGAAGTGTCCTCTCAGTGGAAGACTGAAGAGGAAAGGCAAGAAATCTATTTTTAGCCCATCGCTTACAAATACAAAGGATACCAGACAGTTAGAAAAATATGTGGAAGAGGCTATGGATTCTGAATCCTATGATTCAAGTTCAGATGAAGCTAACATTGTTTTCGAAGAATATGATCCTACATGATTTTAGATTGTTTAAAAAAAAATCTTTAGTTTATAAATGTGCTTTTAAAACTGTTTTAATTGACATTATTTTACCCTTTGTTTTTTGAATGGTCCTTGCTTTTATACCTTTTACATTATTTAATGATAACTATTTTTGATTTTTTTTTTTCTAACATGTGTTTTTTAAATTTTAAAATTTGCATTTTATCTCATTACTTATACATTAAATTCAATTTTTCACTAACTGTTTTTATCAGAAGTTTTAATGTAATTTTTTAAACTTTAGTTCTTTTTTTCTAACTTGTTCTTTGTGCAGTAGCTACAGCTTTTTAACTTGGTTATCTGATTTTATTTATACATTTTATTCTTATATTTTTTCATTGAACTATGTTTCTTTCACTCATCTTACTGCATGACCTGCTTTATATCTTAAATTTTTAATTATATGTTTTCTCTAACGTTTTACCTGACCACATTTTGTGGAAAATGGTTGCATAGAGCCTGCAGTGGTGTGAATAGACCACACACTACATGTGTCACTTTTGTCACACTTTAAATATTGTATCCAAATTTTGAGCGCAATTCCCCTACCATGTAATGCATTACCGCTAAATCCATGGTATAATTAAATAAACATTAAAAAAAAGTTCCTCAGCCTTTTATGTAAATTAGCTTATAGCAAACTGTTCCTTATGCTTTGGAGTTATACTTCATTAATAAAATATTGATTTTTTGTGGAAATTTGACTGGCTATTCATGTTATCCCTTAAGTGAGCGGCATTACCCTACTTTCTCCTAAGAATAGCAATATTTTTTTATTATTTTCAACAATAACAATACTTTTCATACGGAGCAGTTCAAATAAAATTCTACTTACAGATCACTGGACGCCAGATGTTGAATTCGAATGTAAAATACTCTTAAATAATCCAGAATCCTTAAGACTTAAATATTTAAATACCTATAAACAATTAAACTCTATTCAAGAACAATTAAAAATGCAAAAGTGAATATATTTCTACCTTAAAATCTTAATGATAGAAGACTATGAAAATATCCGTTACATCACTTTATTTATAATTTCTCAGGAACAAAAACTAAACTATTTTCAGATGTTGGAGCAATATAATAGCAGCCATTTTGATAATTATACAGAAGCACATGGCTGACACATGGATCAAATAATAAAATCAGTCATTTCTTAAATGTTTATAGTTTATATTATATCTAATTTAAACATTTTTGTTAATGACAAAGCAAAAACATTAATAAACCTGATTACATAAGATTTTGCTATTTGCTTTGATATGTTAGTGCATCTCTGCTAATCTTAATAGTTTGCTAAATTGACAAAAAGTGATAAATTTAAAATGTTATTCTATATTCAAGAACAATCGCTAAATTAGCAAAATTTTGGTTAAAATGAAGCCCTCTATCTCTAATCTTGTTCTTTTAAATACGAAAGCAAAACACACACAAAAATTCTTTCCAAAACCCCATTCAACCATACCCATAAAGCAAAAATCCTTGTCTCCTGGTGATATTAGCGATAAATTCAAAACTTTACTATGTCTTCAAGAACACTCACTGAATTAGAATAAAGAATATTGCCAAATTTTGCTATCACTTTTAAAATGTTAATGCAAAACACATATGAAAATCCTTTCAATAATCCCTATTTAACCATGCCCATAAACCAAATATAGTAAATTCCTCTTGAAAATCCCCATTCAATTTCATTAAAAAAATATAAAAATCAATAAATATTTAAAGATAAACGCAGCCAGTATTAAAATCAGAAATGCATTATTTAAACTACCCCACTCCCCAAGACCTTTGAAAAGAACAAAGCACAAAATAAACAAAAACCTTGGTGCATGTGTCTGCCAACGGCAAGTCAAAAATGAATTGAAAGTGACAATTTGTCTTCAAAAGTTTTAACAAAGATGCCCAGTGAACCATTAGAAAGTTTTGAAGGAAGACTTTTTTTTTATGTTTTGAGTGTATGTTCATTTAATTAAGTTAGTTAACACTAGAACGCCCGATGGAGTCGTTTCGACTCCAAATGCCCCTAAAATACCCATATCTCTGAGAAATTTTGATTTTTTTCCACCCGCTTCCTTGACTTTTATTATTTTTATAACCTCTATTTATTCTGAAATTTATAAATTATTTGCACATTTAATAAATTGATAATGAGGCATTACCCCTAGAACGCCCAACGGAGTCTAATCGACTCCAAAGTAAAATTTGTAAAATGCTTTCATTATTTTTGCGTAACATGACCTTGGGATTCATAATATTTTTATCTGTTATCAGGAAAGTAAATGTTTTTGCTCCTCTTTTCCCTACACCCCTTTTGTTGTAAAAATGGTTAGTTCCATGCACCTGCTGAAATGATTGCGTACTGCTTGCAAAATTCTTTGTATCATTCTAATTGAATTTTTGTTTTAATTTTTATCTGTCTTGTGTTTCATCATAGCTAAGCAAATCCGTTCTTCCTTTTTATTAGAAATAAAACATAATGTCACGGAAAAAAATTCTAACACCGGACGAAATAACTGCTCTATTATGTGAGCTTTCAGATAATGAATCTGAAGGTGGTGAGTTATCAGAAAATGAAAACGAAATTCAAGAAATTAGTATTGGAAATAATTCTTCATCGTATTCCGATACAAATGAAGATGCGCTAATTATTGCATCTGAAAGAGATGTTATTCATGTCTCTCCAGATGGCGCACAATGGAAAATTTGTGCAAATAAGAAAATTTCTGGAAGATATCCGAAGCAAAATATCATGTGTCAGTCTACTGGACCAACTATTTATACCAAAAAATTCGTGAAATCTGAAAGCGTTTTGAGTGCATGGCTGTTATTTGTAGATAAAAAAATACTGGAACAAATACAAAGATGCACAGAAACAGAGGCAAGACGTGTTCTTGAAACCGATAACTGGACAGTTACGTTAGACGAGCTATATGCCTTTATTGTAATTTTGTATGCCCGAGGTGCATGTGGTGAAAATGGAATCGATATTCATTCTTTGTGGTCAAACTCATGGGGTTTGAATTTTTGCACTGAAACTATGGGAAGAAAAAGGTTTTGTGAAATTTTACGCTTTTTGAGATTCGATTTGAAATCTACCAGATCTATACGTTTAAAAACAGATAAATTTGGAATGATATCTGATATATGGAATAGATTCACTGAAAACTGTATTGCCTGTTTCAAGCCTGGTGAAAATATAACAATAGATGAACAGTTATTTCCAAGCAAAACGCGTTGTCCTTTCACGCAATTCATACCTTCAAAACCGGATAAATACGGACAAAAGTTTTGGCTTGCAGTAGACCTTCGAACAAAGTACTTACTGAATGCGTTTCCTTATTTAGGCAAATGTGAAGAACAGCCTTCAGATCAAACTTTATCAGAATATGTAGTTATGCGATTCATGCAGCCATTTCTAAACAAAGACCTTAACGTCACGGTTGAAAATTATTTCACGTCACTGCGTTTGGCTGAACAACTGAAAAAGAAAGGTAATAGTTTAGTAGGCACTATGAGAAAAACTAGGAGATAAATTCCAAAATCTTTGAAAGATTCGAAAGATAAATTATACGAAACAAAATTTCTAAAACACGAAAAAACCGGTACTACTCTAACCGTGTATCAAGGAAAGAGAAAGAAAAATGTTATTATTCTTAGCACTCTCCACCCATTCATTGATATTGAAAACAACGAAAAGAAAACCCCGGAAAATGTTAAATTTTATAATGAAACTAAGTGTGGTGTTGACGTTATTGATCAAATGGCTAGGACATATTCAATGAAGGCGCCCTCCAGAGGATGGCCTGTGCATACTTTTTACAATCTCTTAGATTTAGCAGCAATAAATGCCTGGATCATTTATAAAGAAGTTACCGGAGAAACAAAAATAAGCAGGTAAGCATTTATTCAGTTATTAGCAGATGAATTGCGTCAAAATTATACATCTGCTAAAAATAAACCAACAAGAAAAAGACTCCCTGATACATCATCTGAAACAAAATCCTCAAAGAGAAGAAAATGCGAAGTAAAACTATGTAAAGGCAACATGACTTTCAATGATTGCATAACATGCAAGAAAATGGTTTGTGGAAAATGCTTGGCCAAAACTGACTATACCTGCAAAAACTGTATTTCAGATTGAAAATTTGAAACGATTCTGTGAGTATTTTCTTTGAAAATATTTTCCAATTTCCTAAAAATGCGGATATAAATATTGTTCTTTCAATTGTAAAATGTATATATGAATCTTAAATTCAAATATAA